>JAWNPC010000338.1:962500-1255000 GCA_035045365.1 Drosophila leonis | reverse complement strand
CCAAGAAGGAAAAGGAGAAATGACGTTAATGTGTTAAGCTAAAGAAAAAGGCAAGATGAGACCAGGCAGCTTAGAAGCAGCGAACACAAAACGTTCATTTTACAATTTGTTTTCGAATTATTAGAGTTTTAAGTGTGTGAAGTGCATGGCATAGGCGATACAAATATATATATATATATGTATATGTATATATGTATGTATATATATATATATATACATAAGATATCTTTAAAACTAATTACCGATCTGACAATGAGCATGCAAATTGTAACGTACAGCAAATTTTGAAGTGTCTGAAAAAAGTCTTTCGTGTGGTGTTTTTTTTTTACTCTTGCGTCAATTTTGCATCAAATTTTTAAACAAAAACCAGAAGAAAAAAAAAAGCAAATATAACAAAAATATTTAATACGTATGCTAAGCGAAAGAGTATTGACGTATCGATTGAACTGATGAGAAATTGTATTTACAAATTATTAAAGATCGAGAAAGAGAAACTGAACACAGAAATGCGAGTGAAATCGATTGAGAACAAAAAACAAAACAGAAAAAAATATGAAATTAAAAACAAATAAAATAAATTAAAAATAATACAAAAAAATAGGAAAGCACAAGAAATTATTAAATGAATGCAGCAAAAACAGAACTAATTTAAGCATTAAAAGTTAAAGCGTGAATTCAGAATGAAAACATTGTATAAATTGCAACTTAAGTTATTTATAATTAAATAAAAAACAAAAAAAATACATACAAAATAAGTTGAAAACTTACACGCTTTTTTTATAGGGAATGGGAGATTTAGAAGAAGAATCTTCTCGTGGGCTCAGTTGAATCAAAATATGAATAGATATCAGTTTTGAGTTACCCTGGTCAATTGAATATTATAGTTTATCTAGGCCAGCCTGATTGTTGTTGCCTGAGTGCTATCTCATTGACTGATATATCAAGAAATAAATCGAAGCTTCAGTTATGATATATTTTCACTATATTATATATATACTGCTTAATCCTTTCAAGACATTTTGTCTTCAGTGCTTTAACTAGTCATCCTTTATACATTTCATCTTACATCTTCCGAAAGTTATTAGCCTGACAGAATACACATTTTGTCTGACTGTCTCTAAAGCACATTCCTTACATTAACTAAATCAATTTCAATAATTTCTCATATTTTGCAGCTAAGAAAAAACAATTCAAGTTTGTTTTGTTTCATTTACTCCATTCCATAGTTATTATTGCATATATTGTAATGTATTTAAGTTTTGGAATACTTAAGCTAAAAACGCATAGGTTAAATCATTAATAAACAAATACAAATATAAATTGATTTGATGAGTTCGGGTTTCACACAACAAACACCCAAATAAAAACGAAATGATGCAATTATTTTGTGGCTTGAAAACAGAAAACAACTTCGAACTGTGGCCAATATTTGTTGCTCGTGCAAGCAAATATTGAAAAAGTTGACATTGTCTTAGGGAGGGCGCTCGCTTAAAGCTATAACATTATATATTTTTTGATTACATTTAACTTTTTGCTTTTAATATACTTTTCATAATCATATTATATGCAGAGTACGCAGCTGTGCGATTAGGTCTCTGCATGGTGCGCAATTTTATCCAATAGCTGCCGTTATTAGCTCGGCGACATCCTGATCTGTGCTACGCACGGTTAGGTTTAGCGTCACGCCCTCAGACAGCGCCAATTTGGCACGCACCAGCACCTCGATGCCGCCACGGAAGGTGCCTGCAAAAAATTAATTAAATTAAAATTAATATAAAAGGGAAGACTCAATGTTGGGCTTGGCATACCCGAGCAGAGTACGGTGTGCAGATGCGTGCCCTCTTGCACTTTTTCGGAAAGATTTGCAGCTCCCAGACCCAGTAATTTGATAATGGTATTAACGGCATCCTGCAAATTGTTCACAGCGGATAGCACAAAGGTGTCCTCGGCTTGCAGCCATTCTGTAAAGGGCAACGTGAATGTTTCATATCAATTTGAGTTGTTTAGAGATTATATATATTGTTAAGCAGACCTTCACTATCGGCCGCATCCCATGCCACTTGGAAGTTATTCTTTTTCGTTTTCTGTATTTGGTCGGCGAATGTGATGTCCAAGTCCTCCAGCATGTACTCATCATCGTAGCCCTCATCCGAGTCGGGTTCCCCAGTATTGGGATCACAATCCTTGACCACAAAGCGCAAAGTTGCACCAAATGTAGCTAAAAAAGAATAAGTAGAAAAGAAAATGATATAAAAATGAAGCACTATAAAAACACAAAAGTTTACCTATGGAACTGCTGGCATCTGGCGGAAATTCGACAATCACGAATGTTGTCTGCAATTCGTTGTAGGCCAATTTGGGACAGGGTATTACGGCACGTGCTGTGTAGCCCTCGGGCAGCGTCAGCTCTACACGCACATTCTCCAGAAACTGTTCGGCGAGTGTGTTAAGGCAATCAAATTGGAATACAACATGCTGAGCGAAGATATGCTTGATGCACTGCACCGTATACTCCGTTTCGCTTTCGGTCAATTGTATGGGCGCTGTGCTTCGATGAATGGGTCCCAGCACTTGGATGCCCGGCAGCTGAGCCAGACGTGCGGCACTCTCCTCCTCGCGCGTGATTTTCGGTGCACGCGGTGCACTCGTCACCATCATTACATCATTGGTGATCTCTGGCTTAACGATCGCGGCCTTGGGCACAATGGAAATGTCAAAGTGATTTTGCAGATCACCATTCAGATGATCTGTCAGCGCCTTCTCGAGCAGCGCCAGCGAGCAGTTCTCACGCTCAATTATGTAGTTCTTGTACAGCTCCGGCTTGGCCGTGTTAAGTATAGTTAGATAGTATGTGGCACGATCGCGCACCTCATCATCTAGATCCATTTGGCAGCGTCCCAGCAGCACCAAAATGTTGTCCAGCAAGGCGGGACACGAGGCACCAAACTGGGCCAGGGCAGTCACTGCAGCGGCGCGCACAATAGGACTCTCCAGTATAACGCGATTGTATATGAAGCGTATGTATTTGGAGGGCGTGGCTGCAAATGGTCCCTCTTTGCCAAGCAAATGCAGAATGCGTACGGCCAGCGAGACATGCTCGCAATCTTCGATGAATTCGCACAGATGCGACAGGCCCGACTCCTTGGCATCGACATTCTCCTCAATGATTGTTATAATGGTGTCCACAATGGATGTCTTGTACTCCAGGCCGCCCTCCTCGCGCAGCATGCCGCTGAGGAAGTTCATCAGCACGGTATGCTTACGTGGGTATTTGGCGCACAGGGCACAAATGGCATGAACCACCACCACTTTGAATTCATCAGAGATTTCCGCTACAAATGTGGAGATTTGCTTCATCAGACGCTCCACTGAGGATTCGGCGCCAGTTTTCAAGAGTGTAGTAATAGCTAGTGTAGCCACCGAGCGATTCGTGTCGGTAATCAGACCCTCCAAGTCCAAATTGCATGTGGTTACAGCGGCCGGATGCGTCATGGCCACCTTGTTGAGGGTACGAACGGCAGCAAAGCGAAGCGTTGCCTTCACCGAACTGCAAAACAGTTGCAATATAGAGAACGCCGGCGAGAGCATGCGTGGATTTGTGTTCTTCATGTTGACAATGGCATGGGCCGCCTCATAGATGACCATTTCGCTCTTGTGACGCAGACAGGACTCGATGAAGGTGTACAAAGGCGAATCTGCCAACTCTTCTGCAGGTATGTCCTCTTCCTCAATCAGCTTGCAGGCAATGCGTATCTGTTCAGACATGCAAAGAAGTACTTTAATAGGTGTAATCCAATACAAATGATGGGCAACTTACCAGCATGCACACTGCGTAGGGACTCTTGAGGGATCCACGTGTCAATTTGTTAACCAGCTTGGAGACGGCCAGGCGATCCGATTTGCGTATATGATAGAGCAAGCCAAGCGCATGATACTGCACCATAATGTTATCGCTGTTCAAGGCTTCCTGAGCTTCGTTTGCCCAGCGTTTGACCACATCACCGGCGGTGTTGGCCAGACGTAGTGAGCTGACCAAAGCGGCACAAGAGACTGCCGCATTTTTGTCCACAATGCATTGCTTCATGTAACGTTCGACGGCCTGGAGCATTGTGTGATCTGTGATGCTGCAGAGGGCACGTATGGCAGCGGCACGATATAGATCCTCTTTGCCGGTCATGTCCTTGGTCAGGGAACTGGTGACAATGATCACATCCTCGGCAATGGAGCTCAGCTCCTTGATACCCAGATAGACCATGCGGCGCAGCACAACATCCTTGGACTGGAACAGCTTGGTCATGGCAAAGAAACAATCGGTTGCCTCTCTGGCCACCAGCTGCTCACCCTGATTGATCAGGTAGAGGATCTTGGTGAGTATGTGAATGCATTTGCGTGCATTTACTGGCGTCTCATTGAATGTACGCGTCTCCTGCAACACTGAGGTCTTCTCCAGGTTTTGGTACGCATTCGTCGGACCTGCATTCCGTTTGTTTTGCGAATTCGGAATAAAATATTTCATTTTGTATTTTTGTATTTTTGTTCAACCGGCAGTAGGCAATAAATTTCATTAGAACTTGAAAGCAATTTGTGTAGAGTGTGTTGTTGTTCGAGTTTATTCTGAGTCTGTTTAGGTGTGTATGGGTGTGTTAATATTGTTGTGCTCCGGTTTTATGCTCTTTATGGCTGCCAGCAGAGCACCTTCTTCAATTATTTTGTTGGCAGTTGATGTTTTTGTTGGCGCTCCGGCGGCGCTGTTAGTACTATTTCGGTGTATGGCTGTTACTTACCGTCCTCCTCCTCATCCTTCTCGCGACGAAATGAACCCATTTTTTGTGCTGCTTACTTTAGAAACGTGTCAAAAAAAAACAAATTTAATTGTGAAATTCTATAAAGAAAAATCGCTGATTTTTCGCTACGCGTACACGTCACACTACACAGCAAGAAGAAGTTTAAGTATTCAGCATTCAGCTGTAAACGTTGCTGCCCACTTTAACATTTGTCTAACAGTCAGTATCACTGTTAAAATACCCAATCACACAATCAATCGTGAGTCAGTATGATGTTATCAGATGTTTTGCACTATCGATGTATTGAATTCAATATCATTGAAAACATCGACATGTTTATTTTTCGTATTTGTTTCTTTTAAGCTGAATAAACATTTTAAGTTTATGTCTCGACTCTTGCAATACTGTTCAATTTGTTATAGTTACTTAGTACTCAGTCACGGAAAAAAACTATGAATAAATAGATTTGTTTACTTTGTTATCGTATTTCATGTCAAAATATCGAATTTCGATTGCAAACATCCGACGACTTATTACGATGTCAACATAAATGCCAAACGTTTTGTAGAAATTTATTTTCGTGTGGAAGCAGAACAAATATTAGTAAAAAATTGTTTTCTTTTCCGAAATGCCTTCGCTTAGCAAAAGCCGCTCCCGTAGCCCACGAAAGGATCGACGCGACAACAACAGGTCCTCTGTGCGCACCGACAGACGGGAAACTCAGAAGCCGGCGGTAGAATCTAAGAATAGAGAGCGCGAAAGAGAACGCCCACGTACAAATGGAAATACGAATGAGAAGTTGCCTATGCGTCCAGAGCAACGCAACTTAAAGAAAGAAGAGCCTCCTGCACGCCAACAGCGTGAGCGCTCCCGCTCATCGAGCACCGACAGTAGCAGCAGCACATCAAGCAGCGATAGCACCAGTAGCGGCACAAGCAGCTCGACCAGCAGCTCACGTAGTCGTAGTCGCAGTCCAGTGCAAAAGAAAAAAGAAGCTGTGGAACGTTGGCCCAACGATCGCTATCGCGAAAATAACGAAAAGCAAAACAATCCATTTCGTGGACGTGGCCCGGAACGTAGTTTCATTAATGATCCGGCTGAGCGGCCTAGTCGTAGCCATCACTCAAACCGAGCCGGCGGAGGCGGTCACCCTAGGGATTTGAAGGCATTGAGTGCACGACGTGCTCAACGTGTGCGCATTGGCGAGGAAGGTGTGCCAGAAGTTTGGGGCACAACTCCGACACGGTCAAGTAACCATGATGTGGAGCTCGTTAAGGGCTCATATATGGGGCCCAAAAAGAAGAAAAAGAAAAGCAAGAAATCAATGAAAATGTTGAAAAAGAAGGCAAAGAAAATCAAAAAGAAGAAGAAGAACAAAGGAGCTTCCAGCAGCTCATCCGACACATCTTCATCAAGCTCATCCGACACATCTTCCTCAAGCTCATCCTCATCAAGCTCCAGCAGCGAAGATAGCTCAAGCGATAGTTCTGAGAGTGAGGATGAGCAGGAACTTTGGTTAGAGAAGACAGCGGATGGCATTAAGAAGCCGCCAAAGAAGATTAAAATGAGCACAACCAAAAAGAACAAGAAGAAGAAAAAGAAGCGCAAATCTGATTTCGAAAAGAAGTCCTCATCCGGTTCAACCAAATCGAAGGCGAATGGATCCAAGAACGAGGACGATGTGGGTCCGTCTCTACGCACTGGCGGCAGCCTGAATCAAAAGGACTTTGGACGCGCTCTGCTGCCAGGTGAAGGTGCTGCAATGGCTGCCTACATCGCCGAGGGCAAACGCATACCACGCCGTGGAGAGATCGGCCTCACATCGGACGAGATTGCCAACTTTGAATCGGTGGGCTATGTGATGAGTGGCAGCCGTCATCGTCGCATGGAAGCTGTGCGCATACGTAAGGAAAATCAACTTTATTCAGCGGATGAGAAGCGCGCCCTGGCCATGTTTAGCAAGGAGGAGCGACAGAAGCGCGAGAACAAAATATTAACACAATTCAAGGATATGATTCACTCCAAGCTGCAAGCAAAGGATAAGAAATAGGACTCTGACAGCAATAAGATATTCAAATTAATTTTAAAATCATGCATAGACCATTTGTAAAAAAAATGCATTCTAATTTTTTTCTTTTACAAATGGTCTATGCACGATTTTAAAATTATTGCATTATTTAAATATTATGGACTATGACAGCAATAAGGCATTCAAATTAATTTAAAAATCATGCATAAAACAATTATAAAAAATTTCATTGTACAAATTTATGTTTGTCTTGAATTTAAAATCATGCATAAACCAATTGTAAAAAAATTCATTGTACAAATTAATTTTTGTTACCTCTATGTGTGCAAAAATGCGTGATTTAAATAAAAAAAAATATTGTCTTATCTTATACTTCTATTGTGTTAAATGTTATTTTAGATTCGAGAAGTTTTTAAAGTTTTGGGCCAGTGAGCCCGATAGTTCAATTAAATTCGTTTTGTTACACTTCGATATCATGATTATTAAAAGCGGTACCATTTCAAGATGTATCGATGAATCGATGAAAAGCATACCTAAGCAGGTAATTTTTTTTTTTTATTGGCGCTCCTAGTTAAGTCCATTTAAAATTGTAAACAATACATTTTTTACTGCATTCTTTATTATGCAGATTAATTTACCATCGTTTTGTGCATATATATTATATTATGTTTTACAGAAAATGTATGATATTATTCATGCGTACGGAAAATAAAATACATTAATTTTAATTATGGATAACAACCAACAATTTCTATGACTTGGCAGTGCCAACCTCTACTTGGCATCGGAAAACATTCTTTCATTTAAATTTCGGTCGAAATATTATTGGCAAATTTGATTGGTCAAAGTTGACCGATTGAAAGATGTAATTGTTTTCGTTTGATCAAGGCTTTTAGAAGCATTTTTGTAAGAATTTTGATTTTCATAAGTGCCTTGGATTTGAAATCTAGTCGCTCAACTTTGTCCAGAATGCTTTTAACTATAGAAATAATATTTAAAATATTAATTGCACATAACAAATCATTATAATAATACCTCTTTTCATTATGTGATTCTGATATATGAGCTCCACAGTGACAAAGTCTGATTGATTGAAGGCTTGGTACAACAATTCAGTTGCGTCACGCAAATCTAGCACCTGCTTAGCTTGCACATCATTCTGCATCGAGGTCCTGCAATGGGTCCAGCAACAACTTTCTTTGCTGGACCCCTTACAAGACGACTGTGACAGAAGGCTAGCCTCGCGTACCTCATTCAGTTTATGCACACTCAGTGAATTTAACTCATTTCCAATGGTAACGAGAGATGTGCCCAGTCCATTTATTTGCTGTGACAAGCTCGACTCGGAATCCTGATCCGACTCACAGTCATTAGACCTTTCCTCAGCCTCAAGCTCATCTAACAGGGATACAGTGACGAAAAGCTGTTGACCATATCATCGAATATTAGGTAAATGATAAAGGAGTTTTAGTTGAGGATTTGATTTCTTATGTAGGATATATTGATGTCCTGCTACAGATTATAGCATTTTATTACCTTCTTTTTTAAACGTTGAATATAACTAATCATTCCAGCATGCTGCTCAGCTTTCTGATTGTCTTCCAGTAAAGCTCTCATGTGCGCCTCATTCGTTTGCAAATTATCAAGTATATTTTCATTTTTTTGCACGAGATTCTTTAGATTGCCAATCTGGGTCTCAAGTTTTGTATTAAACTTGTCGGCCTTGTGCAACATGTTCTCCGCGTGATCCAATTGCCGGTCGAAGCCAACAAGTTTTCCATAATCGTCTATCAAATCCATTAAGAGGGCTGGCGGGCTTCAAAGGAATTTAATTTGGCAGCTTAATAATTTCAATTTTTGTAAGTTAGCCAAATTTGATGTTTCTAAAAATTTTCAAATGGTAGTAATGCAAGCAAATCGATATATGTATATATATTTTACACATATAATACATATCGATTAGTGCAATGTATATCGATAGCCTCATATAACTAGATTAAAACGTTTGTCAACTTATGATTATTTAATAAACTACTGGACATGTCTGTATGTACATTCTAAATATGCCTAGCATACACTAATTTGATTTAAATTTAATTGTCCTTTATCTGCAGCTCATGGCATTGGCAATTACCACCATTTTGCGTACTACATAAACGTTCGTGCCGTAGTACGGATCGATGTCCTGCTTTCCCATGGTTACGTCGCATTCCATGCGAGTGGTGGTCGGTGCACTGTAATCCTCGCTAGCTGTGTCCAGGGCAGATGCATGAAACTCCAAGCAACGACTGAATGTTAGAATCTCTTCCAGATTGGACACCTTGATGCCGGCACCTGGCATTATAATCATGTCGCGATGATGCTTTGCTATTAACTGGGCCAAGGCTTCAACGCCTTCGGCGGCGGATGGACGAAAGCCACTGCTTAGCACACGCTTGAAGCCCAGCTCCTTCAGCAATTCAACATTCTCATGCATATATTTGCTATCGGTGAGATCGAAAGCGCGATGAAAGGTCACGGGCAGACCATACGAATGCTCCATCACACGTCGACACTTTTCCACATCAATTGTACGGTCTGTGGTCAGTGCGCCAAAAACAAACCCATCAGCGCCATGAGTACGCAGTAATTCCATGTCGGTTAAAACCGCTCTCATCTCTTCCTCGCTGTAGACAAAATCGGTGCCACGACGTGGACGCAGCATGCAATGTATGGGCAAAGTAAATGGCAGCTCCTTGAGAGTCTTCAGCGTCCCAATGGTGGGCGTTAAGCCACCCTCCTGTAGGGCAGCGCATAGTTCAATGCGAGCAGCGCCGCCTTCTGCAGCCGCAAATGCTGATTTTATTGAATCCACACATACTTCCAATTTTATATCATGAGCTGACATTTTGCAGCGCTCAAATTAATTAATATAATTGAGCTGTATGTTGTCTGTTATTCCTGGTATTGTTTATTTTCCAGTTTTTGCGTGGGTTCTGACAGCTGTTAGTTAACAGCAAACTGAAACAAGAAGAAGAACATTAACATTTTCTGTTATATACTTCTATTAGTATCGAGTAGATCAAATTTACCAAATTAATGCTGTTTAAGAACTGTATATTGACCAATATAGGCCGATGTAGACAACGCTGGCTTGAACTGGACTGTTTTACGTTTTTGTCAGGTTTTTATTTTTGTATTAAGAAACGTAAATTAAAACAATTTGTTGCTTTAGTAATAAAGCTGTGGCGCAGTGTTACAAAATATACAAAGTATCGTAAATTTAAACTGCTGTTGCATAAAATGCGCTGCCATACTATCGGAATGTTTGGCTTGCACTTATCGATACATCGATAAAATGCAACATACCCAGACGCAACACAACTCTGTTGTTCTAACCTCAAAGTGGCTAACAAACAAAAGTTGCCTCAATAATAAATATATATTTTGTTTTTGCCATTGAATGCAAATTGTTAATAACAGTGAACCGACGATGATGTGCACGCGTTTGAAACATTTACAAATTTAAAACTACCCACAAGCAACTAAACGTCCATTGAAATCAAACAACAAAAGCAGCAGCAGCAGCAGCACAAGCAGCAGCAGCAGGACCGAGGCAACATAAATACAAATACACAAAAAAAGAGACAAACACGCAAATAAATAAATAAAAAATACGAAACGCAGCAGCTGAAAGGCATATGCATTAAGCAAGTGTTAAGTGCTGAGCAATGTTTTAGTTAATTTCAACTTATATTTCTGCTACTTTGGATGTGAAGCTGAAAATGAAAAATGCTTTAAATTACGATTTTCATTGCGTTCTCTCTGGCCGCGAGTTGCCAGAGGAGTTGGTCGAGACTTTTTCTACTCCTGCCAGCACCACAGTGATTTAAATACAAAAATATACGTCCGTCGTGCAACGAAAAATGCACTCAAAGACAATCGCAATAAATAACAACAACAACAAACAGCAACAACAACAACACCTAACGAAATCAGAGTCCGCGTCCATCGGTGCTGGTGACTGCAAAGACACCCATCACTAATACCTTACCATATATAACCGGCGAGTGCGACTGAAACAGAAGCTGTTGCTCGTCCTTTGCCTTGTTTTTAGCATTTAATTTGATTGTTTGCCATTGTCGTGCCTCTCCAAAACACTCTTGTTATAATTGCTTTTCATTGTTTACGTTTATTGGCACATTTGTTGAACACTCTTAGCCCATTTTACATTTAACATTTAACATTTAATTGTGCAATTTCCGAGTTACAACGGTTTATAGTTAGAAAACAAATCCCTTGTTGAGCATTTATATCAAAATGAGATCTTCCTTGTCGCATTTGCCATCGATATCACGTCCAGCCGCTACAGCCACAGCAAGAGCAACATCAACAGCAACAGCAACAGCAACAACAACAGAAACAATAATAATATTAAACCCGTCCAATTCCAACTTCTCGTTACCATCAATGCATTTGCTACGCTCCACGAGGACCATTCGCCATCAAGGAAAACAAATGGCATAAAAGCAATCTAAATGTATGTATTCAATACTTTAATTATCAATTAATAATTCATTATTTTGCTAGAAGCATTTGATTGACTCTTTTCTTAGAGCAATGGGTACAGATGTTTGTTTAGATGTCGAGAGCTTGGTTAAATCTGTAAATACTGTTAAATTATATAAATACAAACAGAATAAAAGCTGAGACTTTATTCGGGCGTAACTCACTTCATAATACTCGTTCACCAGTAAATTGATTTAAATATGGATATTTTTAGGTTTGCTACGTCTAGGTCTAGGTCCAGGTCCTAGTTCTAAAACTGCAGAAGGTGCTTAGCCTCAATAAATAATAATATAATAATAATAATTAAGAATAGCGCTTACATTATACAATATATGGTGATTCTAAATTTGCCGTAGACAGAGTATCATTTCATTAGACATCAGTGCCAATATGCTCTCTTTACTTTGTGAGCGAGTATAAAAATGTTGTTTCCTCAAGAAATTTGAGGTCTTTTGTTGTTATCACAGTTGCATATATTATAAAATATTTAGTTTTGTCAACTTTAATATATATATATGTAATATTATTAATAATTATATACAAATATATTATGTAGTGGGAGCACTCGCTAGTTTTTACTTGTAGATTATTTTAGGTTGTCGATTAATAAACTGAGACCAAAACGTAGATCCTTAAAAAACAACAATATTTTTACAACATAATTTAAAACAAGTAAAAAAACGTTAGACGGTAGTGCCCGACTAAGACATACCCTAAACCTCGTCCGATCTGCGTCTTAAAATATACTCTATTTATGTATTTATTAAAGCAGAAAAAGTAAAAGCTTGTAAAATTAATTTACAAAAAAATTAAATTTTCTTTTTTGGAGCCGGTATCCAAATTATAAAAAAAATCAAAATTGTATCAAATATAAATTAATCTAAATACAAAGTTTAGAGACTCTAGCTTTACCACCATTATACCCTGATTTCCCAATTTCAATGGGTTCAGGCCCTGAACTTCAGGGTATACAAATAAAATACAAAACTTTTGAGATAAATCAAACTATTTAGTATAAATAAATCTGTCGCCTAAAAGTTTGCATTTATTTGACAAAAGTTGATAGTTGAGTTTTGTATTTATAAATCTGATTTATCTAATCTTGTACAACAAAATATAACTTTCCCAGTACTAAAAGTTGTTTCAAATCGTAAGCCCATAAACAAATCAATTTTGTCTCTATTCTTATAGCTAAAGTTGAACATAGATAAACTTATGTGTGTGTGCAGAAATGAACAGATTTTATGTCTTATAAATAAATAATTTAATGACCTTTTGACGCTTATCAAATTGATACAGGAAATATCATATATTAAAGTGGTTTTTTGTAATTTTAATAATTTAATGATAAAGTTATAGTTAATATAAAAATACGAGGTGGAGGTTAACTATTCGACTTCATTCATTTTGTCGCCTTCAAAAGTGTACTCATTAGATACACTCTAAACTCTTCTCAAGCTCTATCTTCGGGATAGCCTTTGGTTATTTAATATCACCTATGGTTGTAAATTGACAACCTGAGAAGGTTCTTATTTTTGAAAATAGGAAAAGTCATATCAAACCATGTCTTGGGGTTTATGGAGGCTGGGTTCGATTATGTATTCTCTGAGCACACCTCATATACTCATATTTAGTAATATATTTTATTTTCTTCTATATATTTCAATAGCAAAGAAAGTCTTTGAATCCTAATATTCGTTATTCACTTATTCAAGTACTTCAAAAACATTTTTTATTCATTTTTATCTCCCGAATACTTTGCGGTATTCGCTTATTCCACGGCAACCACAAAAATGCATTTTCGTGTTAGAATTTAAATTGAATTTCAGAAGAAAAAATTCAATAAAATATATTTTGTATGATTTCAATTTGCGCATTACCCATACGAAGTCGTGCGAGAAATATTTGTAATTTCACCCTTCGGAAAATATGCTACAACTCAAATCAAACCACATTTTCAAGGGTTATTCAATTTGTTGTGCAGTGAAGGAAACGAATGCAGCTTCAAGGGGAATTTTATTGCTTTCTTCGATTGCTACACATTTGTAAATCAATAAAACTTTGAGTATTTAATATTTAACAATTTGTGAATATTTTATAATTCATAGCTAGTTAAAGTTGCATTTATTATTTATTTGGTTTATAGCCTGAGTCCATTGATGTTTGGCATAGAGGGTATACTGATTTCGTTAAATTGCATGTCACAGGCTGAGGGACGCGTGGCCTTAAAGTACCTATATTCTTGATCATGATGAACATTTAAGTCTATCTATCTCTCTCTATATGCAATAGAGCTCTTAAGTCATTCACCAAAGCTCGCCTACGTAAATGTGGCTTCAAATAATTAATTACTGATCATTGAATTGATGTCAAATCTCCGTTATTTGAAAATATTTTCTGCATATTGTGCAGTTATTAAAGTTGGTATTTTGATTCTTGAAGTACAATATCCTACAATACTTATTACCAGAAAATAGATTGGATAATAAACTTTGAAGTTGCTCAAACAAGTATTTTATATTAAGTTTGCATTATATATAACAAATACCACCCGATGTAATCTCCTCTTTCAAATATTCCAGTTTATAATAAATACGATAAGCAGATAGTTCGAATACTTTAATATTTCGTATGCATATTTGTGGTAACTTAATTATATAGTTTATATGAAAATTTCTTTATATCTTGTACACCATATTATCATTAACTACATATATATACAGTTAATATATATAACTTTTGAATGTTTAATACATCTTAGTTAGTTTTGGTGAAAATGTATGTAGCAGCCAGAAGTCTGATACGCCGATCTCATAAGCTATACATATATATTCTTCAGGACGACGAGCTAATGCGATAAGCGATGTCCGCCTGGTTGTCTGTGCGTTGGTATAAATGCAGTGATCTCGAAAATTATAAAATCTAGAGAGTAGAACTTTTAAATGTTTCCTGTATACCATACGCAGTACCCGTTTCTACAAAAGATTTATCTATATATCTATATAGATATATAATATTCGCAGTGTAGACTCCTGCCTGTAATTCACAGATTTTGAATATTGTAAAAAGAATATTTCAAATAGAAAAGAGAATAGAAAAAGGTTGTACTTTCGCAAATACATAAATCTGAATTATTGATCTAGAACAAAAGTTATTCAATTATTAATTTCCCATAGTAAAACCTATTTTTTAGCCCAAGCGCTGCCGCTGCTATAATTAACAGCTCTGTGCAAGGTTCAGGATATTTCCAAGTCGGACACTCCCGACTCGAGCACTCTTAGTCACTCTTGTTAAATACTCATTCAATGTTGATAGTACGCCGAAAAGCATGTCGAGGTTACTAATTTTTGAATTAAATTTTTCTACTCGAGTTTACGAGGAATCGAATCTCAAGCCAGTGTATGGATATTGTGGTTTCTTTGTAATTGTTTCCTAATCGAGAATATGTTGTTGGTTAATCTGTAACGTGTTAAATAAAATAAAACTCCCGGATCACATTAACAAAAGCTGCGTTTTATTCAATAGCATATTCAACTCCACTCTCTCGTGGTAGACGCGCATTACTTGATTCCATACATATTCTTAATGGCGCTGCCAGATAGTTTTCTTACATTTAACATAAACATAACAGATATTGTGTTGCCATACAATAATACCGATTATTTTAACAGAATACACTTATGTATTCCTTAAATTTGATTTCACAATCTTAGCTTTTCCTTAGTTAAATAAGTTGCAAAAATATACCTAAATTAATTTAAATTTACAAATGAAAAATAAATTGTATAATAATTCTAAAAATCAATATTTTCTTAATTTCTTTGTAGAAACTGCAGTTTTTAGAATCCCAAAATCTCCTCTATATCCACACAAAAATTAAATGCAAATTACACATGTAAGTATTAATACATACAATTTTATTTAAAATCAATTTTTAAGAACTAGAAACTAAATCTATATTTATGTTGATTAAAATTAAAAAATATAAGAAAAATAAAAAAATAAAAATAAAATAATCAATAAATATTATTGACTTCGTCCTACAACTAAATATTTGAATATGATATTGACATTGATATAAGATATATCTACGGCATATTTTCGATACACTTTGTCCGATATTGTCTGATCTTGAAAAGATTTTTCATAATGTTAGGTGCTTGATAGACATTATTGAAGAAATACTCAAAAACAAACAAGTTTTTTAAAGTTAAACCCAATTGCAAAGTTTGTTATAGGATTGTTTGTGACAAATGAAGATTTTTTTTTTTCATACTATATAAAAATGCTGTTTGAAGTTAAGATCAAAGATCTGCAAAGGCAGAGCTTTAAAAAATGATGTAAATAGAAATGCAAACAAGTTTTAAGTACAATACATGAATTGTTAGTTTGATTTTATAGAATGTTGACATCCTGAGAACATCGATTCCTCAAGTAATATAATAATAATATAAATAAATAATTTATACCATTTAAATTAATGTTTCTTTTTTTAAATAAGTAAATAATTAAATTGTTTTAATCCTCAAAGAAAACTTTTTTTTTTTATTGCATACGTATATTTAAATTACAAAATATTTATTGTGTTTAAAGCTGCAATGAAATGAATTTAAAATAATTAACTTTTTGTTAGTTTTAAATACATTTTTAAAAAATTTGTTTATAAATTTTATAAATAGCTCATGAATGTAGAGTTAAATTTAGATTGTTTCTTTGAAAGTTTTATGATATATATGTTGGTTAGTCAAATAAACTGGCAAACATGGAGTTAAGATAAAAAAGAAAAGTCGAAATAAAATTTCAATAGAATACTCTTCAAGTTGCGAATCTAACTTGTCTTAAAAGAGATAGACTGTCATTTTAAAAAATTGTTTTATAATTCTAAAATTTGTATTTTGTTGCCAAAGTTCCATAAGTTCAAAGTAATTCCCATCAGATAATATACATTTGTGCCAAATTTCTTCTTTTTTTTCAATCCTCGAAGCACAAAAATTGATCATTTTTTGTGATCTTGTTCAGCGCCTGCTCTCCTCAATCGTATCGTAGCGTTGTCCTTTCATGGTCCTTTTCAGTTTCGGGAACAAGAAAAAGTCACTCGTTAATACGCTCACTGCGGTGTCATTAGTGTGTTGTTTTTGGCCAAAAATTTAATGCAGATTCAGTGCTAAATATTTAGGATTTAGCAAAAAACGAGTAGGAGCCAAAACACACTCCCAAGCAAGCTGTAAAAAATTAACTTTGCATTCAAAATGGCCGAACTTGTCGTCATAGGTGAGGAACATTCAAGTCGTCAATTCAATGTTTGCTTCATATCCATATTGTTATGTTATGTTTAAAGCTAGCTTATTTAATTCACAGAGTTAAGACTTGTTTTATTTTGTCTATGCAGCTGACATATTATATTTTATTAGAAATTTATTTGTGCAAAGTTTGATTATTGTGTGGAGAAGGAAAATGGATGAAAACCTTTCGATAAGACTTCATGTTGTACTAATTAAATTACTAACTTAATACTACAATGCAGGCACTTTAAGGACTACTATACAGGGGAATACCTGACAACTTATATCTTGAGCAATATATAAATTTGTAATTGTGAAAGTTGAGAGATGAGCTCATCAATCGTTTTAACGTTAGCTATTTTATGCAGGGATTTGGTACTGTGATATCGTGGTAAGTCTAATATCATTTTTAGAGTTTTATTTTGAGCAACTTGGAGTTTTCTTAAATGAGTTTTTGCTGATATATTCCATATTTCAGCTCCGTAAATTATCATTGGTAAGATTATAGATTACATTATTATAGATAGGAACAGAAGTACCAACATAATGCCATAATTGAAAATCGAATTCAATATTTGCAATGCTTTTTGAACTATTATGATTGATTGATTATGATTAATTATTACTAATCAACAAACTAAGAAGGTTTACTACACAAATTGTGAGCAGGTTTTCTGTATAGCTAATACAAGAACCATTTTATAATATATATTTATATAAAATATATATAATATTTTACAATATATCATCAGCAGACTATGCTTTCGACAGTTGTTTCGTCATTGGCTTGCTAAGCTGTAATTCTTTGAGAATAGTAGGCTTGCAGCTTTGTGTGCTGATTAGCATTAAACAATAAAATTAGCAAAATCTACAAAGTTGAAGTATAGAATTGTCGTTAAATTAAAAATATATAAAATATATAAATAAATTAATAATCTAAGAATTTATATATATAAGTATATGTATGTATTTTATATATTGTGTAAAAGGAAGATATATGCTGTTTTTTTTTTTAAATAGGACCTTAGGAGTAAATCATTAGAGTTAATCAATCATTATTAAGATACATAAGTATATATACAATATATGTATATATAATCCACAACTTTCCATATGATAAACAATATTTCCAAACTAACAAATTTCATTTTTATACATATTTTTTATTTATTTAAAAATATATTTTGAAATGAAAGGAATTGCAAGTGCTTTTGATCGGAGCTGCGAAATAAAGTTTGTTTAAAACAAGCAAAACGCATGAAGGTCAATTGCAGCACTCTGAATATGCAACTTGTTTATGTATGTGTGTGTGTGTGTGTGTGTGTTTGTTTGTTTGTTTTTGTTGGCCCCCTTTAGTTTTGCAGTCTAGACCTGAATCAGACTTAACATTCAACATTCAACAACATTCAGAGCTCAAAGCGAATGGCGCTTGTCGGCAATTTGCCTTTAACCTCATTAGAAACAAAACGACGCCAATCCCGCCTACAGGCCCCCACCTCAGCTCCGCCCTCTTTGCAAAAGTTATTGGAAATAAATGTTTTGTTTAAAAACGAGAAGAAGCAAAGAAGCAGAAGAGTTTTACTAATAGTGACGAGGGTGGCTTTGTGATTTGTGATTTGTGGTTGGGGTTCACTAAATGCAACCCTCACAGCTTTTACATGGAACGCTGTTCGAATTGTTTGGATTTGGTTTTCTTGTTCTCTTCATTCTTTCTTTGTATGTACGTACACATAGCCACTGGACCTGCGCATATTGGTTGTGCACACACACACAGACAGAGCGACTTCTATTCCGTAGCGGCGTCTCTTTTGCACACATCGGCGAGCCAGGCCGCAACCACTGACACTTTGAAATGAACATCCTTTGTGTTTGTTGTACATGAAGCATCATTATGTTGGTCGCTCGGGCACTCAGCTGAGCTGGTCGGGACTTGTGGGCGTGTAGGCGTGTGGGCGTATGGGCGTGTGGGGCAGCTGGTCAAGTGGCGTTGCAGCTTCTGCATGACTCAGCCACACTGATTGGAGCATCAAGCACTCCAAGTTCTTCAACTCAATCATCTAATGCCGCATTAAATATTCCATTTTGATATTGAAAACCAATTAAAAATGAATTGAAATCGAAGTTGAAATACTCTTTGCCAGGGTTAAGCAAATATGGTCAAATATAGACTAAAGACCAGATTTGCATATATGTAAATTTTATTTAAATAATATTTATATTATTTATAAATACTTGAAAATTTGTGTATGCAAAATAAAGTGATTTTCAGATGCAAAGCTCTAGATTTTGGTATAAATAAATCTCTTACTACTTTAAAAATTTTAATTCAGGATAACAGGCAGAAGAATGCGTGGCAGATCACATAGATCTATATCATCTTATGCCTTAATTCTTGATTAGAATCAATAGTCGAGTCGATCTTGCCTTGTTTGTCTGTCTGCATGTATAGCTCGACTCTTTCTCGGAAAATGATAGATGTCTTTAACTTAACTTTAACAGAGACTTTCTTTTAAGTAGGTTCTTTTATAGCATACAAAGATCAAAAGGCGGTTCAATAACCTCAACCATTTCGATGAAATCTATATCGATATCATATTGAAATTATATAGACATATCTTAGACAGTTGAAAATCTTGATTAACGCATTTTGGTTTCTTAGATTCATTAATATACATATATCTATATGTATATACATAAAAATCTTATGGAATTTTGGTTCCTTAGATTCATCAATATATATATATAAACATATATAAATCTTATGTGAATCGTATCAAAAATAAGTTCAATTCATTATATGTGTGTCGTTTGATGAATCTAAGAAACTATATTTCGAAAGTCAGGTATATACATATATAAGATATATTTGCACAATCATTACACGAAGTAGTAGGTCTAAATTTCAGCTCTCTAACTTTACAACTCTTCAAATTATGTTCCAAAAAACCCAAGTTAAAATATCAATTTTTAAGCAATATTAGGAAAATTAAAAGAAATATTAAAAGTAACTATAAATTTGTACTCTAAGCGATATACAAGAATATATATAGCTTAGACATATTTAAACAGAGAGATATGACTAGATTCTTACAGCTCTAAAAACCTTTAGCTAAAACATTTATGCCCCAAATTTCCATTTACATTTTAATTAAAATAATATATATTTTCCATTATTAATCAAAAATAATTATTTCACATGTAGCATGTTGTGTGACATAGTTAAGATACCCTTTGGTCGCGCATTAATACGCGCATGCAACAATTGTGCCCGAAAAAGACGCAATCGGCTGCGTGCCACCCTCTGCAAAATGCCACCCTCCTAACCAACTGACAGGCAGCTACATGGGCAACCCCCAAAATACAAAAACTGTTTATATACACTGCCATTTCTATATACACACACACACAAACACACACACACACACACACACACACATACATGCAGTGTCAAACAGGATGCATTTGTAGTTGTGAGCCGAGTTTTGCGAGCTGCTGCTGAGCTGCTGCTGTCAACGGCAACAGGATTCAGTTTGACTCTTTAGCTTTGTGTCGTTTGTCAGGACATCGCGTGGCTCGTGTTTTTCTTGTTTTTGTCAACAGTTGGGCTCAAGTTGTGAATACCTGAAACGCCGGCACCTTTCAATTGACATTGTGTATCGCCGACAGATCCTTGGCGAAAACACCTTGCATACAGCACATGATACTCGGGCACATTGTAAGTAGGCAGCAGCGGCGGGATCGTTGCGGCAAGCATTATCCTGCCGCATCCTGTTGCAGCGGCGCATCGTTTTACCAACTGATAAAAAAAAACCCTGTCAATCATTATGAAATCATAATAAGTAAATATATATATATATATATTTGGTCCTGTGAAGCGTACATAATTTAATAGGGATAATAAAATATTGTTCTGTTGTTTGTCTGGCAGCGAGGGGAATTTCAATGCCTTGCCTCCGGCCCCGCCTTGAGGTTTATTGTTAATCTCTCAGCCATTCAACCGGCTGGAACTAAGATACAAAAGAACTCGTTGCCCACAATAAGTTTCACATCATCATTATATCGTCAGCATAATTTAATAAACTGATTTCATTTTTCAATTGCATTTATTGAGGAAAATTCGCATTCGATTGCAATTCGTTGTCTATTGGGAATATAGTTTATATAGGAATAGTCAATTTGTTAGATATTTTCATATATTTTTTAAACTATATTTTGAAGATTTAAGTTGAAGAAACTTAGTGTAAGTTTTGAGCTGGCAAGGCTTTTTCTGTTCATTTGTTGATAGATGCATATTATTTGGTTTATAAGTAAAGCAGTTCCGATATAGTATTAATAGAATATTGTGATTATAAATTGATTTCCAATTTAAATTACTTAAACAAAGTAAAAGACCTATGAAAACAGTATCCTCTTCTAACCTATATATAACAAGAATGTTATAAGAAATCAAAAGATCTAATGTACCATAGGGCACAAAAGGTCGTGTCAAATTAAAGTACTTTCATTAATTTTGTATTTAAAATAAAGTTTGTATTTGCATTTAGGTAAAGTTTGTTTAAAGTTATAACTCTTGGCTTAGTACAGGGTGGCGCAATAGAACGTGCATTTATTAAGTATAAGCTAAAAAAATAAATACAAAAGGTATAGTTGAAATAATAGATAGGCTGATTAGGGGTAGTTTATTTTAAAAAAATAACATCATCCTCTCGAACTCTTGTTAAAATCTTTTTCGTACTGACTCCTTCACCCTTTCAATATTGTCTGAAGTCCTAGATGTTCTTGGCCGACCTTTTGCTGGTGATTCAAACGTGGATTCGGTCTCTTCAAATCGCTTTATCCATATTTTAATTAAATTTTGCGCTCGTAGCTTCATTAATGTGTGTGTTAATCTATACTCCGAAAAATACAGTCGCCTTATAGAGATGTATGACCGTTCTCGTAAAACGTGCGAACACAAAAAGCGTGACGCTTTCCGTCGAAGTGATTCGTGGCTACTAAAACTGAACAAGTGCCACTCGCTAACCACGCTAGGCTCCCCCATTCCGCGCGTTGTTTACTCCGTGAAAAAAGATGAAGTAATATGCACGTTCTATTGCGCCACCCTGTATAACATATAAATGACAAGAAATATGGTTTAAGAAATCAAAAAATCTGATATACCTTAACGTACTGTGCCGTGTCAACTTAAATTGAAGCACTTTCATTAATTTTGTATTTTAAATAAAGTTTGTATTTGCATTTAGGTAAAGGTCATTAAAAGCTCTTGGCTTAGTAGTTCATTTAGCTTAGTTTAATTCATGTGAAGCATTTGTATTTCGTTTAAGATATCTTAAATAACTTCAAATATGTATTTGTATTTCATTCAAAATTTTGTAAAGAACTTAAAATAAGCTTGTACATAAAAGATATAGTTTTTCAACTTCAACCACTTCAAAGCTTCAATATATTGCTTGCATATGAGTCAAATCTCATTAACTATATCATATAAAATCTTTTGTTATATACATATAGAACAAACAACTTTCTTAAGTTAAGTCTAATAGCAAAGGCTATAGACTGAATTATATACATACAAGGTGCAATTCAAAAGTTCCAGGACTTTCGCGCTTTCTAGTGGCGCCATCTGTCTGAAAATTTCAAAATTTCAAATTTTCATGACATTCGGACGTATAGAAGCCGAGATATCGCGCTAAAAGTGACAGTACTTTTGTTGTGTCCGTCGAACAAAGAGCGAACATCAAGTTTTGTTTTAAACTTGGTAAAACATTTACCGAAACTCATCAAATGATGAAAAAAGTTTATGGCGACGATTGTCTATCCCGTAGCCGCATTCACGAGTGGTTTAAACGTTTTCGCGACTTCTACTTGTTCGGAAAACTTCATTTGGCAATGAAAGGAAAACGGTATGCTGACATTGATGCTATTCAAAAGGCTTCGACCGCCATACTCAACGCCATACCGAAGGATGACCTAAAAAAGTCATTTGATAATCTTCTTGATCGTGCAAATCGTTGTATTCAGTCCGAAGGGGACTATTTCGAAGGCGACCAATAAAATTTTTGCCAAAGAAAATCTATTTTTTATTTTTTTATAAAGTCCTGGAACTTTTGAATTGCACCTTGTAGTAAAAATGTATATAAATTATTTTCACTTAGTTTTTCTTAATTATCTATACTCTATACTCTGCCTAATGATCAACAGTACATTACTATATCATATAAAATATTTTAATATATGTATATAAAAGAAATATCTAGTGTGAGCATGAAACTTACAACCATCCCCAACAGTGTAGGGACATGAGAATAACCCTTGTGCTTTATGCTCCAATTGCACGCCGTGGAAGACCATGGAAATAGACAAAAGTCATTAGATAAGAATTTTCAATAAAAAGACAATGAGCATTTCAGTATAGATCGCTCAACTGAGTTCACTGTAGGTTGTTGTATCTCATGTGTTACATTGGGTTCTTCGAGGCGTCGCTCTTCGGACAAACAGTTCAGCATGGATCGTTTAACTTACATAAATTAAATAGAAAGTATTATATTATATTATATATCATAATATAGTAGAAAGTATTATATTATAATATATATAATAATATAATAGAAATTATTAAATTATAGTATATTCTATTATAGTAAAATATATTTTATAATATAATAGAAAGTATTATATTAAGTCTACTATTTAAAGAGTTAATTATGAACTGAAGACAGAAGTCTAAAGTCTTCTTAAGAGTATTCTATAAACTGAACTAGCACTACCTATAGACTGATTTATACAGTAAAGACTTATGGAATCTATCTTTAACAAATGTTTTCTTAACTTTATCTTAAGACTCTGCTCTCTTTGCTCGCCCATCTAACAGCCGAGCTGCATTATATAACATCACTATATGTTTATAAGTCTACACTAAGTCTTTAAAACGAACTTGCATAAAAAAGCAAATGAAAAACGAAATACAAAGAGCAAGAGGAAGTTATTCTTTACATAGATAATCTATCTGAAGGGCATAGAGTATACTCTTAAAATGTCTCCATTTGCTTTTAAATGCATCCCAGCTAAGGATAGGAAATTAGTTAGGCAGAACCGTGTTTTAAGTAATTTCTTGGGCAGAAAACAAAGTTGGCATGCTAAGTAGAGCTGGCTTAGGCGTTTTTTTTTCGCTGGCATCTTTGTTGCATTAGAGCACTGCAGGCAGCTATTATATGCTTAAAAGCCAGTTGGATGTCCTTTGATGTTGGCATTTCGCGTGGCTGAGGATTTGGGCTTTTGCTTGCTGTGCAGCATCATCAACTTATCTTTTGCGCGTTTTCAAGGAGGCGACGCGCATTTTCAATAGTTTGGCTGCCAGCAACTTGGCCACAAGAGACCAGTAGACAGAGAGAGAGAGAGAGAGACAGAGAGAGAGAGAGAGGGACTAGAGGAGAAGAAGTAGCAGTGGGCTTCAAGTGGCCAGCAGGAGCTTGGCGCATGCTATGGATATCTAGCTATAGATGGGTATATATATGTGTGTGTGTGTGTGAGTGTGTGTGTGTGTCTATCTCGCGCTGTCTCTGTCGGCGCGCTTTGTGTGTGTGTGTATGTGTGTGTGCCTCGTGTTGAGCGTTTTTAATTGTGCCTTTTGCTTTGTCCTTTTGGCTGTAATGGAGTGCTATGCAAATGGCGTTTTGATGAGTTTCCTTGGCTCTGGCGCTCTCTTTGTTGTCCCAGCAGACGTTCATCCCCCTTTATTACGCTTTTATCACTATATATGTAGTTGTGTGTGTGTGTGTGTTAGGGGAAGGGCTGGTGCTGCTGCTGCTGCTGTTTTCGTTCTTTATGATTGTTGTTGCCGCTGTTGTCGTTGCTCTGTTGTTGGCGACGACAGAGCGCTCTTATGTCGTTGTTGTTGCTTTGACTGCGGAACGGAAGATGAAAAAAAAATTTTTGTTGATTTTCATGCGCGTCAGACAGAAGCAGAGCAACCACCACCACCAAATCCTACTATATAACTCTGTGTGTGTGTGTGTGTGTGCGCG
This sequence comes from Drosophila leonis, assembly GCA_035045365.1. NCBI lineage: Eukaryota > Metazoa > Arthropoda > Insecta > Diptera > Drosophilidae > Drosophila > Drosophila leonis. Next base: position 1,230,333 of record JAWNPC010000338.1, on the reverse strand, counting down.
TTCCATTTTCAAATTTCGTACATCACGGATTATTGTCCTTCCCTTTGGCATGGCCCATGTGCCCTGCTCTGCCCTGCTTTGCCCTGCTTTGCCCTGACTGCTATATTGTATTGGTCGATAACGTGAACCAATCAAAAACGCTCTCAAAATGGCCGCCATTCAATTTTCTTCGATATATCAAATTATATACAACAACTAAATGGGAATTTGCCTGCGGGCCATATGCTCGAGGGCCAATGCAGCGCAGCTTTTCACTAAACTTTTCAATAGTTTGCAGCGCTTCCTCTTCTTCTTATTAAGTTTTCCATTTATATCCTTTTATATACATAAGCTTGCATACATATTATAATGATAGCAGTCAATTAAGAGTTTCATATTTCTGTTGATTGCATTTAACTTGAAATTGACCCTATTTCTGTTTGAATGCAGCAAGAAATGTAGGAGTCTAGAAATGAAATATTCTTAATAATATTTTAAATTATACATACAAAATTGTCAAAAGTTTTACTAGGCAAAAGTTTTGATATTATTATTCTTTAAGTGAATCTTAAAGCTCAAGTCTTAATATTTATTTATATACTATATATTAAAGTATTTTTGAATATATTTTTGAATCTTGTTTCTCTTTCAGGCCTTGTCTAACTGCCTTCCAAATTCGCAAACGAAACACATACACCAAGAGCATCTTCCATATCCCAAATATTTTTAAAATATCTGGCGTTTGTGATTTGTTAAAACACGTTTGATTTTATTAGGACTTAGAACTTAGGACTAGATAAAATATTAACACACAATACAAACAGCAAACAGCCAAGTGTGGATCCACGACCAAAAAAAAAAAAAAAAAAAAGAAACGAGAAAGCGAGAAGCGTGCACGAATCTAGAGTGGCATGAGCCATCAATTGGGACTCCGGAAACATGGTGATAATGAGTGTAGTGGGCCACGACCACCTGTACCCGGAGAAGAGAGCCGAGTTAAAAAGGTGAGTGCTATATGATAAGAGAAACTAAACAAATGATGATCTATATGATCTGTATAGATGACCGAAGGGGTAATAGACACCTCTAAGAACTCACCTCCATCTTATCTAAACTGGGCCCGCACGCTAAATCATCTGCTCGAGGATCGCGATGGGGTGGAGCTGTTCAAGAAATATGTGGAGGAGGAGGCGCCCGCCTACAATGATCATCTCAATTTCTACTTCGCCTGCGAAGGCCTGAAGCAGCAAACAGATCCCGAGAAGGTTAAGCAAATAATCGGAGCCATATATAGGTGAGTGAACTGAGCAAAAATTCATTACTTTTATTTAATAATTAAATTGAAAATTTATGAAAATAATAGTAATAAGGAAAATAATAATAGTAAATAAATAGTATTAATAAGGAAAATAAAAAAAAAGAAAATAATAATAATGAAAATAATAATAGAAATAATAAAAATAAGGAAAATAAAAAATAAAATAAAAATAATAAGGAAAATCAAAAATAAAATAAAAAATAATAGCAAGGAAAATAATAATAATAATGAAAATAATAATAATTATGAAAATAATAATAAGGAAAAATAATAATAAATAATAATAATTAGGAAAATAATAATAATAATGAAAATAATATTAATAATAATGATTATCATAATGCTTCATGGACAGTCAGCCAGGTCGTCACTCTGACTGTTGGGTCTGACTGCATTTGCTATTGCTGCTAATTGACTAAAAGAAAGCAGGTCTCTGTCTTCCTCGAAGTCCTTTAAACTTCAAGGTCGAACCCTTCAAAGTGCTCTAACTGCGCGTTGTTCTCAGTGGTCCTGCGTCCAGGTCCCACTTTTTACACCGCAAAGCGTTTGCGGAGAAGTCACAATCTTTCCAAGCATCTTTCTCTTTGCACATTTGCTAGATTATGGTCTGTACTTTGACTTCACCCATAGTTTCGGCCAGGTTGTAATCTGCTTCTATCCACCTTGCGCAGTTGAGCAAAGTGTGTTTTGTACCAGCATTTGGCACTTTTGGTCATCTTGAAGTTACTTTCGAAAAGGGCTATGACTAGAGGAATTTCAAGTCAAATAAGAAGACGTCTCAGTGTGTCTTCCATTTAGCCATGGCTCAAAGTTGGAGATGACTTTGGCTGTCCATCGCTTGCACCTCATATTTGGCCTCCTTCCAGGAGCCTGCAGGCTGCTGTCTGCTGACTTCATCGAATCTATCCGATCCTATATCTTCTTGCGCTCTTATGGAATACTAATGATGATATTATAATATTAGTAATAATAATGCTAATAATAATATTAATTATTATTCTAATAATCTATTAACTTTTTCTAGATTCTTGCGCAAAAGCCAACTGTCTATATCTGATGAATTGCGCACGCAAATCAAGGCCATCAAATCGAATGAGATACCGCTCAGTCCGCACATTTATGATCCCATGCAGCAGCATGTGGAGGCCACCATACGGGACAACATCTATCCGAGCTTCCTCTGCTCTGAGCTGTACATTCAGTACATACAGCTCATGTCCGCGGTGCAGGAGCGTTTCAGCAGCAGCGGCGCCACAGCGACAGGCAGTGCGGGCAGCAGCGGCAGCGGCGGCAGCTGTGGCAGCAACAATGGCAGCACTGCCGGCGCCTGTGCGCTGCCGACGGCAGCAAGTAAACAGCTGTTGGGCACAGTTGGGGCTGGCGGCGGCGGAGCAGGCGGTGCTGCGATACCACCGGGCGTCTTCATCAATTTGCCGATGAGCAGCGGCGCAGCGCTGCCAGCTGGCACATGCAGTGCCAGCGGCAGTGTTTATGGTCCATCAACGTCAGCTAGCTCCAGTGGCTCGATCAGTGCCACCGACACATTGCCGCGCAGCTCCACATTGCCCACACTGCACGAGGATGCGGTGCTGTCGCTGTGCGATGATTTCGAGAAGGTGCACGTCGAGGGCGGCGGTGGTCGTGCCCATATCGATTTACCTATGCGTCTCACGCGCGACCTTCTGATAGCGACTCAGAAAAGAAGACTGGAAATTAGACCTCCCGGGTATGTAATGCGATATCATAGAAACTAAATTTCCTCCAGCACAATTAAATATAAAATATCTATGCTTGTTCCTAGAATTTCATAGAGAATTATTAAAGTCCATTTAGCTTAGCTTTCTCTTACCATCAGTTAATAATCAAATCAAACTAAAAGCATGCAAATTGTTGATATCCACATCATTTCTGTAGGTGTTTCAGCTAGCAGCTTGTATTTCCTTACATTTTGTTAACAAACTACAATACTTCTGTATGTAAATGACATTTCATTTTAAGGGTAGTTTTTAGCAGTGGCCAGACAAAATGGCTGAAAACATAAAGTTTTGGATGGTGCATAAAATGGGAATGAGAAATGAGTATAAAAAGCATTTTCAGGCGCCATTTAAACTCCTTTATGAAGTGAAAAGTTTATATTTGTGTTAGGCAAGCTGTCTGTTTGTAAGCAAGGCATTTAGATTATATATACCTGATGTATATTGAGATGATGTATACCTTTGTCTTAGTGTTCGAATTTTTTTGATATATACATCTTAGTAATTCAACTTCAAATCTTATAAATCATAGCTCATTTGTCTTAAAGAGTGCTCTTATTAATTGGATACGCTCAGTGGCTCAGTGAGCGTGGCAATGGGGAAAGAAAAACTTGATCTTGCATAATTATACCCTGAACCCATTGAAAATGGGAAATCAGGGTATAATGTTTTTGTGAAAGTGTATGTAACAGGCAGAAGGAGGCGTGGTAGACCCCATAAGGTACATATATTCTTGATCAGGACGACGAGCTGAGTCGATTCAGCCCTGTCCGTTCATCTGTCCGTCTGTTTGTCCGTTCGCCTGTCCGTCTGTCAGTCCGTCCGTCCGTATGTGTGTACGCGGCGATCTCAAAACCTATAAGGGCTAGAGACTTTAAATTTTGTTGTATAGCACGCGCAGGTCAAGTATGTTTCAAAAACTCGATAACCATTTCCGTTTTACTGTAAACGATTCAAAATCGATCGAAATCGAAATTTATTAAAATTTATTTTATTTTTTTTATTTCGAACGGGGATTTCCTAGTCGGGCACTACCGACTAGAGTTTTCTTACTTGTTTTATAGCTAGGAATTTTAAGATTTGCAGTTGAATTAGCTTTTAACTGTAGATAGATTTATACATTTTTTGATTTTTAAAACGATTTAAGGCAATGACAAAAAATTTGTTTTTACTTACACAAAATAATTTTTTTTAGTCCAACTCAATTTTTGGTGGCACAAAATCTTGAATTCACTTGCCCAGAGAACTCTCAGTTATTAAGTTAATTAGTTATTAAATTGCTACTTAAATTCATGAGAATTGCATAGAAAGGCAATATAACGTGAGAATGTATAATTAGGCACAAATAATCTCTTTAAATTATAATTAAATACAATTAAAGCCAATTGAGACTTAAGTAGCGTGCAGCATCATCTTATAGTGTTTATTATATATATATTTTTAATTATTAATAATTTAATTAATAATATTGTTTGTTTCTAATATACATACCTTTATTCATTTATATTCTTTTATTAATTCTGTTCATTTTTTTTAATATGCTTTCTTTTTATTTTCATATATATAAAAACAAAACAAAACAAAACAAAACAAAAACATATTTGTACGATCACAAAACCCCTTAAAAAAACAACAACAACAACAACCACACAACCATGAAATGCGACACCCATCAACACACACAAAACAACAACAACAAAAACAACAACAAACAAAACGGATTTTTTATCTACTTTATTTTTTGTATAAATAATTATTTCAATTATGGAAATCCTTGAATTGTACATAAAAAAAAAAAACAAAAAAACAAAAAACTTTCGCCGCATTGCATGGATCCATCAATTATATTACTCCTTACCCATTGCCCTATGAATGTGTTCCGCATGATAATAGAGCTCATGGTTATGTGTACACTGCGAGCACCAATACATCCTTTGTACCAAACTCTCGCGTCGATTCGGAGAGGGCGAGCGTTAGCTCCGGCGGCCGCACCGACTCCGATACCATGTCACTGTCCAGCTGTTCAATGTGAGTTTAGACATAGTCAAAGAGAGAGCGACTACAGCTGAAGGAGAGAGAGTGTAGAGTGATAATCATTTGACTAATAATAGACTAAGACTAAAACTAATACCTATTATTATTCCATTTGCTTGCAGGGATGGCCGCCCTTACATAGAGCGCAGACATAGCTCGACGGAGAGCAAAGCCATACGGCAGAGCGCCATGGCGAATAAGGAAACGAACAGCTTTCAGGTAGCTACAACATAAATCATGCTCATTATGAATATATAAATTAAATATCAATTACTTTTAATAGGTTATACCCCGCACGCAACGATTACATTCGAACGAGCACAGACCGCTGTCGGAAAATGAACTATTGGCGCTGCTGATACCCAAGCTGGAGGAGGTGAAACGCAAACGTGATTTAGAGGAACGTGCGCGCTTAGAGGTTCATATTTAAATACCTATATAAATATATACATAAATATATAACTAAACTCGACTTATGTTTGCAGCGCATGCCCGGCACCTCATCGAGTGCCAGTGATCGCGCTTTTGCTGAGGCGATACGCGAAAAGTTTGCGCTCGATGAAGACAACGACCAAGACATTTTGGACCAGCATGTGTCGCGTGTGTGGAAGGATCAGACGCCACATCGCTCGCCCGGCACAATGTCACCCTGCCCGCCCATACCATCGAGAAGACGCACGGCAACACATGACTCCGGCATGGTCAGTGATGGCGCCATGAGTCTGAGTGAGTTCTTCAATCTGAGCATCTCATCAACTGTTCAAGTTTATCTAAATGTTGTCATTTGCACCTGCAGGTGGACATTCAATGAAGCACTCAAAATCCATGCCCGATTCCAGTTCCTGCTCTAGGAAGCTAACAAATAAATGGCCTTCAATGAACACAGACAGCGGCATTAGCATGTTCTCTGCTGACACAGTCATGAAATACAAGGAGTCAAGGTAGACTAACCTCGAGACTATTGACAATTGCATGTATTAATTTGGTTGTATTTGAACAATATTGTGCAGCTCCCGGTCTGGTTCAAGTTCGGCATCAAAATTGGAGGAAGGAAAACGAAGACTGGACGAGGAGCCGCGTCGCTCTCGTCGCTATGCCCAACCGCAGCTACAATCCCATATGGTGGCCATGCAGCAGCAGCAGCAACAGCCACTATCTTCCTTCAGCAGTAGCAGCAGCGGCAGCAGCACAATGCATCATCATCAGCCTGCTACTGTTGCCACATGTCCACCGCCGCTGCCCATCAAGCCGCCGGAGACGGTTGTTGTGTTCTCATTCTGCGAAGAGCCAGTTCCTTACAGAATCAAAATACCCGGTACTCAGCCGACCCTGCGCCAATTCAAGGACTTTCTGCCCAGAAGGGGACACTTTAGGTATGCACTTCAGCCTTCAGTTAACTAAACATTTTATTTATTATTTGTTGGATATTTGCAGATTCTTTTTTAAGACGCATTGTGAAGACCCTGATAGTCCAGTGATTCAGGAAGAGATTGTTAATGACTCCGATATACTGCCGTTGTTCGGAGACAAAGCGATGGGTCTTGTCAAACCATCCGATTAAAGATTAAGCATTAATTGTAGATTTTGTATTTAAGCTAAATTATGAAATGTGAGGGAGGAGGGGAAGGAAGGGGAGTTAAGATGGATGCACATGCATCTTAGAGATACAAACTCGAGAAGCTATTCCCAGAAATCAAAACTTAAATAGAACTAACTGTACATTCAATAGGCTTTTGCAAGCATCACAAACAACTATTGTACGTGGGGGATCTGTGGGGGAGGGAGACTGGGACTGGGACTGGGACTGTGGGATTGGGATTGGGATTGGGGCAGCGGGTTTATGGGGTAGTGGATAGTGGATAAAGGAGCAATGTGTTTCATCATTTCGTCCTTAACATCTGGAGGTATTTTTCTAAATAAACGTATGATTAACGATAATGAATTAACACCGAAATCAATTTGATGTATGTATATGAATATGTATATGTATTTGTTATAAGTCGAACAACGCGAATCGTACATTTACGTATATATGTATTTATTGTATTTTGTATATGTTAACACATAAACTCAACGAAGATCCTGCAAATTAAGTCAAAACACTTTGTATATCCCACGTACCGAACACACACACACACAACAAACAGACAAACAAACAATAGAAATTATTGAGCACAGCACAAAAACAAAATCGAAATGAAATAATTGATAGATGGAAAAATTAAGAGAAAAAAAAACAATTTGATGGGTATTCCTGAATTTGGATTTGTTTGTTACTTTTTACTAACTATGGACTGCCTGCAATAAATTTTGTTAATATTTTTATAATGTGCATTTTATGATATGATGATATTAACAAAGTTCTATTCAACTTGACGAAAAATCAAAATATAATCTGTTTTATTTTTGTATAATCTATTGTACTACATACTTATTAGAATGTATGTAAATTTGAATTTATGTATTTATATATATACACACACACACACACACAAACACACATACACACATACATGCATATATCCTTATGCATATATTGTGCTTTCGTCTATATATATTTACTATATATATATTTACCATTGGACACAAATTTCTTTTGATAAACGATGAGTGCTAATTGCTCCAATAGTTGCATAATTGCTTAAAATATTAATTGATTAGTTATACTGCTATAAGTTATCAAACAAAACAAAACAAAATAATAAAATAAACAATACAATAAATATTTTTTTAAGAAACCGAAGCATAATATCACAGAATTATGAAATTAATGCATACATTTATAATAGTAAACAAAAACAAAACAAAAACAAAAACCATATTTTATTTGTGAGCAAAAAACTGCAAGTAGATCTAATAAAAAAGGAAAAAACAAGAACATGAAATTGACATTTAAAACGAATTTATTTTTTATTTAGCTGTATAAATTGTGATAGCTGTCCCAACATATAGTTAATATAGCATATATATGTATAAATTTATGTACAATTTGCAATCTGTAAAAGAAATCAAGTGAAGCGCTAGACGGGCGTACAATCATCGCGCTGGCAATGGCTTAAATAGTTCTGTTCATTGATGAACGTGTGCGTGCATTTGGGGCAGTGGAAGCGTCTGTGTCGATTGCTGCCCGGATTCTCGTGCTCTCGCAGATGCGCCTTCATATTGTACATTTGGGAGAAGCGCTTATTGCATACGGGACAGGCGAACGGCTTGGCGCCGGTATGGGAGCGTGTGTGCCGCTCCAGATGGGCTTTGGTGCGCGTCTTAAAGCCGCACACCTGACACTCCAGCCGCTTCGATTCGCTGTCATGGATCATTTTGTGCTTGTAGAGCGCCACCTTATGGACGAAACGTTTCGAACAGATCTCGCACTGGTACGGCGTTTCGCCTGTGTGCCATGCCATATGATGTTTCAGTCGAAACTTGCGACTGAAGCGCTCGCCACAATGTGGGCACTCGAACTGTTTGACCGGCTCATGGTTTTGCAGGTGGCCAATGAAGCCCGAATAGGATTGCAACGTCTTGCCACACTGATCGCACACGTAGCCAGGGAAATGTTCACGTTTCGTGTGCGCATTGTATGCTCGACGACTGCTGAACTGTTCGGGGCAGCTGGGACATTGTATGTTCACCGTATAGTCGCCCGAGCTGTCCTGATCCTCGGCATCTGAGATTAGGTATTCGATAGTGCCATCCATTTGATCCTCGAACTCACTTAACATATCCTTGTCCTCTCTAAACATTTCCATTTCATCGCCCGTTTGCTTCGTCTCATCATCGTCCAAATCCGCTTCAGGCTCCTCTTCATTTATAATTATCTCATTCTCGATATCTAATTCCAGGTCAACCGCCTGGAATCCCTCTTCCTCGCAATCGGAATTCTTTTCTATTAGCTCATGCTCCTCTTCCACCTCCTCCTCTTCCTCCTCCTCGTCCGCTTCCACCTCCGCCTCCGTCACCGCCGTTGGATCCACAATTTTCGGCTTGACAACGCTTGCCAATGCATCTGATCCATCATCCAAATCAGCTGCATCCACAGTCTCCACCATCTCGACGCTGATGCTGCCATCGAATTTGTCAGGTTTGTGTTCGTTTCGTGAAATCGCCGATTTGAAATCCTTGATAATAAATGGACTGCGTATTAGTTCGAGAATCTCCTGACGCAGTTTCCGTGCGATTTGCAGCGATTTGTGGTAGCGTGACAGTTTCTCGCAGCATTTCTTGCATATTGTCGAGTCCACCTCGCCGAGCACATAGTTCGTGCCTTTCGTGCATTGCACGACCAACTCGCTGATTAATATGGGCGGCTTTCCAATTGTCTCCTCGTATATGTTTCTTGGGTTGCGCACAGAAAACTGGCAAATGCAACAATTCATTTTATGTAGTTTTTTAATTGAAGATTGAATATTTTTATAATAAATATCAAAGCATTAAATTCTGCTTGCCGAAAACATAATTACTCAACACTATTACGCAGTGTTGAAAGCGGGCGAAATAAATGATTTTTTACCGCGTTTCCACTGTTTCAATAAATGTGCGGTTTCCACTGCAATCTTGAGCTAAACAATAATATTGGCCCAACTGATTAAAAAAACTGAAATTTGTGTAATTTTTATTACATTTTATTTTAATAATTTTTTATTTGTTTTTTCTTATGCTATTCACACATCGTATCTGGGTTTTATCTTTTTTTACCTTTCATATTTGAACAAAATTAAAGCAACTCTATTTTCTGAGTCAAAAATGATTTCAAATAAATTTTTAGTGACCAACGGTAATTTTAAAATCCTTGTATTCTGGTGTGCCCAACAATATTTCCTTTGTTAGAACATGATCTGCTCTTCCGAAGGTCTACAAATTAATATATATTAATATATATATATATATATTATATTATTTTATAAGCTAACTTACATTGCATTTGCCATCAATCGTCATGTCTCGTGACTTGGAATTGATGTTCATCATGCCACCACCTAAAGGCCTAGAGCACAAACCCAGTTTCTCCAGTTCGCCTCTGATGTCATCATAAAGGTATACTAAAGTAATTGAATAGCAGTTAAATTTTGAATAGAACTTATAGATGATCAACAAACTGACAATGTTTTTTAACGCGCGCACCGCGTACAATTGTCCTGGAGAACAGCGTTTCGCCATGCATATAGATGGTGATCAACAGATAAAGATTTTTGCCATCGCTCAACTTAACTTGAGGACAATTTATAAGATTCTTTGTAGCCGCCTTAGTTGCAGAGTTTCTCACTAAACATTGAATTGAATTAACAAAACTGAAGAGCAGCATTGATTTATATAACTTACAATACAGATTTACGGTATTACGAAACGGAAGTAAAAGCTGTGGATATTTCATTTTTTTTTGTTTTTATAAATTTGCTTGTGTTTCCAAAAAAAAAATTTGTAATACAATTTTGACTAATTTCAAACCTGCATCTAAATTGTAGTAAGTGTATAGTTAGACTGATTTTATATATTTTTAAAAATGAAGCTAAGTCAAACATTTTCCACATGTTACTTTGTTTGAAAAAAATTATAACTTTATATATAAAGCAAAAAAGTTGGCAGCGTAAAAATATTTTCCTATCTGTTATACCTATGCATATGTATATAACAGTTGTGCCATTACATCGCATACAATATATCCAAATTCAGAGTATAACAGTAGCAATACAAGATTTAGGGCTAATTTCTTATATATACCCTATAAACCATCCCTATGCATTATTCAATTCAATATGGTCTGGTTTATGCTCAAAAGAAATACATTTTTAATTTATAATTTAAATTCACGTTTGCACAAAAAAAAAGCAGTAACCAAAATATAATTAATATCCTTCATCGGTGGTTTCGATCTCGTAGTCCTTATATTTTGTTTGTAAAATTCTTTTCGATTCGACATGATCAGCCTTACCAAAACCCTGTCAAGAAACATATATACATATATAATTGCAATCAACTAATTACATTATAAACTTACTTGTGAGAATCCATAGACTTTCATATACTTCTTGTCCGGATTGTGTTCAATGCGTCCGCCGCCCAGACACTCGGAGTCCAAGCCGGTCTTCTTGCAAATCTCCATCATGCGCTCATAGATATCAGCTGCAAAGCACAAATAACATATGTAGACAATGGCAAAAGCTAACAAACAACATCAAAATGCTTACAATGAAATTCGCAATCAGCATATCCACGAACAACGAGCCTTTCGGACTGTTCGGCGCAGTCCTCGCTGCCGACAATTTTAATGAGAATATATTTAAAAATTCCTTTTTTGTCTACATCTACCAAAGGTATTGCCTCAAGAGCTCTGCTAGCCATTTTCAGTGAACGTATTTCTGCATAAAGTGATAAAAGTCCGTATTACTTCAGCCAATTGGCAATCTCCATTTTTCTTTTTTTTATATCTTACCGCTAGGACGTATAACAGCTGATTTTAGCAAATTTTTTAAGACACATTGCATTTTCTCTAGAAATGACAGATATTGAGATGCTGATACTTTTAAATATCGTATACAAAACTAGTAACTGTGACTTCCTAAATGTGACAATTAACATAATTTATATTTGATTACAGTTTCCAGTGACTGTACTCTGAAGAATATTCTGTTAACGTGTTCGAATAAGAACATGTGTTCGATTAGAGTTTTCGCAAGGGCTTCAAAATAATTATAAAAATTGCATAGTGCATTTATGTATTGGAAAGTATGATCAAAATTGTCTGTTTCATTCATATTTCTTTAGTCTTTTCAAGTAGTACAATTTGCTCCTGTTATGTTGTCCCGGCCATTCTTGGTTACGTTACTGATCTTTACTACCAAGTATCGATAACTTTTTCGCCATACTGTTGTGCACGCTGTTAATGCTAATGTAATTGCTTGTCGCTGTTAAAAATAAAACAGCTGACAGCAATCCTCTGTGTACAGAATTCGGGAACAAGAGAAAATATTTTTGGTATTGAAAAGGAAATATTTAGATGCCAATAACAATTACATTTGATAAGATACACATAAAATGAGCACAACACGTCCGTTCTGTTTCGTTTGTGGCAAGGTGAAGTCTGTTGGCGTCTTTCAGCTCATCGAAGGCAAGTTTGAGAAAGCACAAATAAGAGAGTTTGAATATTAATGCTAATCATTTCAGGTTGTATCGTGCCGGGCACATTTAAGCCCATCAAAGACATACTGAAATACTTTGAAAAGGTAATCAACCAACGCTTGGATCTAACACCCACTTCGGCTGCTTGCAATGACTGCCTCGAATATCTCTTTAATTACGACCGGCTCGTTCGGAACCTGAGCCAAGTGCAGCGACAGATTGCAAATTCTTTGCTAAGTTGCCGCAAAAGGAAAGCGACATGCCTGCAGCCCAAGAAAGATGCCAATAAACCGAAACTTCCGGAAATGCGCTCAAGAATCGTAGAAAATGAATCGCCACAGAAGATCATCAAGCACGAGCCAGATGAGGATTTTGTGGATATGGAAGAGCCTCACCAAGAATCTCCAATTAGCGAGAGCGAGGAGAGCATGGACGATTCAGATGGTGATGATAATTTAGATATACCATGTCACATATGCGGCGAACTATTCTCGAATCAGGACTCCCTCGAAAAGCACATCAAGACGGACAATTGCCAAAAGAACGAATTCGCCACGTGCAACATATGTGGCATTAAAGTGAAGAATGATGAAGTTCTCGATCTGCACATGAATCTGCATGAGGGTAAAACGGAGCTCGAGTGCCGCTACTGTTCGAAAAAGTTCTCGCACAAACGCAACGTCTTGCGTCACATGGAAGTGCATTGGGACAAAAAGAAATATCAGTGCGAAAAGTGTGGCGAACGCTTCTCACTGTCCTGGCTAATGTACAATCATCTGATGCGGCACGATGCCGAGGAGCATGCCCTGATCTGTGATGTTTGCCATCAGCAATTCAAAACGAAACGCACCTACAAACATCACCTGCGCACCCATCAAACCGATCGCCCGCGCTACCAATGCACAGACTGCGAAAAGTCCTTCGTAGATAAATATACATTAAAGGTTCACAAACGTGTCCATCTGCCAGCTGAGTCAACGAAATCAGCCTCAGAAAGTCAGACAGTTAATCTATAAACACAATTTGATTTCAATTCAATTTCAATTTCAATTTCAATTCATGCACACGAAGACAATTTATTTGTAATATTTAATATAATTTAAATATAGCTAGGTTTCTAAAGACTGTTTAAGTAACTGATTTGAGCTGCCATCGAGATCTAGCTTTGGCCTTTCTTATTAACAATATTTAACTAAAGCAAAAACATTCTTTTTGAATTTACTTGGCATGCAAATTGAATTGTTTATTAAGTAAGGTAAGAAGTAAAGTAAGAAAGTAAAAGAAAGTAAGAACGATAATTTGTATTGCAAATTAAAGTTGATTTAAAGTTAAATTAATAAAAGAACTGCAAAAAAAAAAAAAAAATTTAAAATAGATTTATTTAAAATAAAAATTTGATATGAAAATTGAAGTTCGATAGTTTATATTATAAATTTAATTTTATTAAAAGTTAAGTTAATAAAAAAACTGCAAAAATTAAAATACGAATTTTTTTAATAAAATTCTAGATTTATTTAAAATGAAAATAAGTTAAAAATAAAAATAAAAAAATTAAACCTTTTTTAAAAATGCCAATTTTTTAAAATTATTTATACCAAAAACTAAGAGAAATACATGACAAAGTAGTTCCCAATCCGTTCAAGCTTTAAGCAGCTTAAGTTGATGCAAATATTTCAATGGCTGAGTTCAAATTTCAAGTTGATCCTGAAACACCAGAATGGCTAAGTTGTCTATATATATCTTTATATATACACAGTTCTAGCTAGCTTAAAATGGCAATGAATGGATTTACAGGCGCATAATCCACACGTGAAACAGGTAGCAATAGGTGTGCTTCAAAATGTAAGTGCCATAAAGTGGCAGATGTTTGAGCCAGCTGCAAGTCGCACAATAGCTTACCTGCCTATACATATCCCATATCATATCCCCTATAGGTATATAGCCCAAGCATGCACCTCATGCGACTTCAGTTGTGTTTCGAGCGTTCCACGGCAATGGATAAATTATTTTTGCAATTGAATGTGTGCATGGAGCTGATTGAAAAGTTAACCAGCATTGAGTCGTTAAATCGATTTTGTGCCACATTCCACAGATTTGCAAGTAAATTGAAGAACTTCTTGCCCAAAACTGAGCTGGATGGATATAGTAAAATACACGTTGAGACGATTTATCTATGCTTCACACAAATCATCACGTGCATCACACAATTGGAGCGCACCATTAATATTGAGCAGGCGCTTGGGGCAGCAGGTGGTGCACCCCTCTTGGTGACTCGCACACATTTTCGGGATCGCATCGAGTGGTGTTTGCGTCGGCTGCAGGCTTCCATATATCAGTTGAATGAGGAGGCCATAGCCAGCACTGCAGTTAAGCTGGAGGATTTGTCGTTTGTGGAGCTGTTGGATTTGGCACTGGATAAATTGGAAAGCTATAGCGACATAGTCGACCAGGATGACAACTCCAGTGTGGAGGAGCATCTTCAGCTAGTTGGCCAGGTGAATCACATTGTCCGGCATGCCCTGGCCTTTGCCAATGTCGCACTCGAGTCGGATAAAAAGGCCTTGACTGCCATTTGTGAAACGGTCTTGGACGAAAGTGCCAGCTTCGAGAAGAACTTTGTGAACTCTAATCGAAATGAACGCAAATTGGAAGCCTTGTCGCTACAAAGAGCTCTGTACTCAGTGGAAACCTATCTAAATGAAGCTCTGCTGCGCTTGATCTTTAACAGCCTCGGCGAGACATCGTCTGTGAGTGAATTGAAAAATGTTTTGCAACAGAGCGAATCTGCTTCGGTTGATGTGGAGAAATTGATTTGTGATTTTGACATCAATGTGGATCGCATCCAACAGATTGGCGTCTTTGCCATAGCCTTTACACAGGATGTGAAAACAAAGACAATTATCCGCAGTTGTCTGGCCTCATTGGAGTCCCTGGATGCGTGCATTGTGCCCGCATTTCAGTTCCAAGCCACGACGTCGGCTTCATATCATGCAGATATTTTGGAAAATCATTTCAAGGAGGAGCTGGTGATGTTTCGTAATGTGGTTCACGAAATCATTGACAGTCGAGCCTTGATCAACAACTATTTGGATATGCTAGACGAGAGCATTGACAATGCAGCGAAACTCTATCCCAAGGGCTGTTTGCTGAAGGTAACTCAAATGGGAAATGTGTTATTCGAACACTTTCAGCTTAAGGTGAACAGTCTAGAGCTGAAAGCAGATGTCGAAGGCAAGCGTTTGCATCAAGATTTTATTGTCATTTTACGTGAATGTCAGGCCGTACTGGAAATCTCCATTCGAGTGGATCTCAAGCGTATTGTAAAGCGTTTGAAGATTCTGTATTCGGTTTTAGCAAAACTACGCGATGTCTGTGATCGACTAGTCTACCAAAGATCTGTCTGCAACAATGAAAAGCCCCTGACGACATCAACGCAATTAAAAAATGTCTCTCATTCATTTGCCAATCGGGAAAGAGAAAATACGATTGTAAATAAGTCGTCAAATTCATTAAATCATGATAGTGATCTATTAAGTTTTCACTTAACTGAAATTCTACGTATTACCTAAGCTATAATTATAAATTGATTAATTTAAGACTTCAAATAAATCTATTGTAAAAGTAACGTATTTAACATTATTTGAAAATGGTTTATGGTTGTGCCAGCTCTACAAATATGGCCATAGTCCTAGGGTATTCACGTATACGTTTCAAATTCATTGTAATTAACAATAAATAAATACGAAAAATACCCTAGATTTCTGTTATTTAAATATAAAATGAAACATTTAATACATTTTGGTGCAGCTTGGCAGCCCTGGCACCAGTATTGTTAGGCCAATGTTGGTTAACGACTATCGCTTATGACATCTACCAAAAATATCGGTACGTCATCGATTATTTTGCAACGCTGCACACAAGCACAATTAGGTATCTAGAAAAGGTTGATTAATAAAGTTAAGAAATCTCTAAAAGTGTTCGCACCCGCTAAAATATTATCATATCGGTCCATCCCTAAAATACTTACATCCCTAAATCCAAACGGCAATTTTTGTAAACATTAGCCACACACAAAACGAAAAGTAAACGACGGCAGTTATTTGGAAACCATGCATACGTGCTTCTTTTGCGGTGCCGTTGACATACACGGTACTGCAAATTATGAATTGCTCACAGCCAAGGTGCCATCGTCACACAAAGCGGTGTCGTTAGTGCTTGGCCACCTCGCTAACTGTATGAAAACCGAAATCAAACTGAGCGCAGATACGAAACTTTGCCCGCGATGTTTTAGTGAATTGGCCGAATATGATACCATAATGGTTAATTTAATGATTACGCAAAAGAAGCTAACAACTCAATTGAAAGCGGCATTAAAATCGGAATTTGAAGATGAGGAACTTGTCGAGGAAATGGATAAAACCGCACAAGATGATGCCGAAGCGGAAGCATTATTTGAGGAGCTCGTTAAAGATGAGGAAGATATGCATATGGAAATCAAGGAGGAATATGATGATGACGATGACGACGAGGAGTTCCTGTGCGAAGGCAAACCCGATGCTGTCTCCGTCAAAATGGAGGATGAGGCCGAAGACCAAGGCAAATTTATGTCCAAGCGCGTCAAACAGGAATGCAGCACCTGTGGCAAAATCTTCAATGCACGCTATCAACTGCAGAAGCACATCAGTGAGGAGCACAACAAAACGCAGGCTCATGTCTGCCCCATCTGTGGGATCATACGCCGCGACGAGGAGTATCTGGAATTGCACATGAATGTGCATGAGGGTAAAACAGAGAAACAATGCCGCTACTGCCCCAAGAGTTTCTCGCGGCCAGTGAATACGCTGCGGCACATGCGTATGCACTGGGACAAGAAGAAATATCAATGCGAAAAGTGTGGACTGCGCTTCTCCCAGGACAACCTCCTCTACAACCATCGCCTGCGCCACGAGGCCGAGGAGAATCCAATTATATGTAGTATATGTAATGTCTCATTCAAATCACGGAAAACTTTCAATCATCATACGCTCATCCACAAGGAGAACAGGCCGCGGCATTATTGTACCGTTTGTCCGAAATCTTTTACGGAACGCTATACACTCAAGATGCATATGAAGACGCACGAAGGCGATGTGGTCTATGGCGTTCGGGAGGAGGTGCCTGTGGATGATCAGGTGGTTGAGGAGCTACAGGTGGATGTCGATGAATCCGAGCAGGCCGTCACAGTTATTATGTCTGATAACGATGACAATTCCTCGGGATTCTGCCTCATATGCAACACGAATTATGAGAACAAAAAGGAACTGGAGCATCATTTACAAATCGATCATGATGTCGTATTAAAGTAAATAGCATTTAAGCACCCTAATCTAATACATATTCAAATATCAAATTTAAAACTCTAAGTGAGAGGCATAATATTCCTTCATTATGCAGGCTGGAAATAAATAAACTCTTGACATGACTTAATTTTCAAATGAAACGCTTCTAATGTATAAATACTGCATATTTCAAATGAACAATAGTTCGATTAAAGCAAATCACTTTCAAAGCGGGAAGTGGTAATCGAGTAGCTAATCGATAGTAAGCATCATTTACAAATCGATCGTGATGTATTAAAATAAATAGCATTTAAGCGCCCTAATTTAATTCATATTCAAATTTCAATAATCCTTCATTATGTAGGCTGGAAATAAATAAACTCCTGACATGACTTAATTTTCAAATGAAATGCTTCTAATGTATAAATACTGGATATTTTAAATAAAAACTCGTTCGATTAAAACAAATCACTTTGAAATCGTAAGGCAGGCTGGGGTAATCGAGTAGCCAATCGAATGATAAAAAGGAAACTTTTGTTAAGCAATTATAGCTCCTGTGTAAACCCAATTCGATGCATAAATAAAGAATTATGAGAAATATTCACTTGTAACGTTTCAAATAGTTGTATTCCGACTATGTTTATAAAAAACTCGTGTAAGTGAACTCCAATCTTATGTTTATTCATTCTCCTGGGAGCGCAGGCGGCCGTTGGGGTTTGTTAGACGCACAGACAGCTGCTTGGCGCGCTCAACGATCTCCTTGCGTTTCTTTGAGGAGACACCGTGGGCAATCTCACCGCAGTAGACGCGATTCTGCATCAGCAGCACCTCCAATTCGCGCACATTGTGTACGAGGAATTTCTTGAAGCCAGTGGGTAGCATGTGGCGGGTGCGCTTGTTCGAACCGTAACCGATGTTGGGCATCAGATATTGGCCCTTGAAGCGACGACGTACTCTGTTGTCAATACCCTTGGGCTTGCGCCATTTGTGCTGCAAAATGCAAAAATACGCAAATGTTAACAATTGAAATCCTTTGCTTATTAATTCATATTGAACTTACCGACAACTTGGCATATCGATCCGACTGATGGCGGATGAAGTGCTTGCTGCGCTTCTTAACGATCTTGGGCCTGTATGCTGGGCGAATGGTCATTTTGGAGCTGTAATTACAAAACAAATCCTGATTAGCATTTGATTCTTATTGAATGTCAACAAACTTTGACGTGAGTAAACCACTAAGATCACTTTGTCCAATTGCAATTTTAGCATCTTTCACATTTGGAATTATTCAGTTATTGATTTAATTCAAAATAAATTAACACTTGAAGGTGATGTTTAAGAAATTGATAGATTTTAGAAATAGTACGAACCGCTTATATGCTAAGAGCACGTCAAAAAGAGAGAAAAAAGACGCGAAGTTGGCCGCGGTTGACAGTTGTCAGCGCTGACAGTGCGACCAGAGCTGCCAACTGATGTTTCCGTTTGAAATTCACAATTTATCATACAAGCTTGATCTGCTCAGTGATATATTCGGATTACTGGATTATAATATGAATATTACGCACATATATACATATGTTTATAAATATAATAATAATATATATATATAAATAGTTCAAAATTACTTATGAAATGTAAAACGTAGGCTTATGATTGTATGTTATAAATAGCTTAGGTTAATATCAAAATATGTACTATTTTATATTTTTCGTTTTTTTGTGTATTTAATTTAAATCTGTTTAGGCCATTAAGTTTTCAAATACTTCTCCGAAATTAGGAATGTCTGAAGTCTTATTTATAAATGATAAAGAATCGTATAGTTGCTTGTACTCCTAAATATTAAGCAATCAGCACATGCACATGTTATCGAACTATCGATAAGAACTAGAAGCACAAAAACAGTGTTGTCGCATTACCTGCGATTTCGGAAGTGTGTGTGTGAACTATTTATAAATATACGAGAATAGGAGCCCAATAATAAATCTTTCATAATTAAGAAACGCATCATAAACTGCTAGAGCCGCTTATCAGTACGGTTTGCCAACGATGATGTCACCAAAATAATTATGCACAAATTTCGACCACACTGCATATTCGCCGTAATATAACTTTAAATTCATTATATAATTAAGCGAATTCAATGTGAATAAAAAGACCAAAACAAACAGAACAAACTCAACAGGAAGTGTGTGCAATTGTGGGCTACTACCATAAACAATGGTAACAAGGTAGCATATGCGTACACGACGCATGCAACAGAAACGGCAACAACGGCAGCAACATGAAAGTCGATGGCGTGCTGGATAAGGACGGCAGCGAGAAAGCTTTTGCGGAGCCGGCGATAACAGCAACAGCAGCAACAACAACAACAACAACAACAGTAATACCAGTAACAGCAACACACGCTGTTAGTGCTAGCCATGAGAACATCTTTCTGGAGCGATTCTTTGGTGCCTTCCAATGGGAGGAGTTTGCATGCGGTTGCGGTTCGGCATTTGTCAACATCTGCGTCACATATCCCATATACAAACTCATTTTCCGACAAATGCTGCATGGTGTGCCAGTCAGCTCGGCGATGTTGCAACTACGTCGCGAGGGTCTCGGATTTCTATATCGCGGCATGCTGCCGCCTTTGGCACAAAAGACCATATCCCTGTCCATCATGTTTGGCGTATTCGATGGCACACGCCGATATCTGGTCGAGGACTATCACTTAAATGACTACGGTGCCAAGGTGATTGCCGGCGTTGTCGCCGGCAGCGCCGAATCAATTTTATTGCCATTCGAACGTGTGCAGACGCTGTTGGCCGACTCGAAGTTCCATCGTTACTTCTCCAATACGCCAAATGCGTTTAGGTAACCGGAAAAGTAATTCCTATCGATTTTGAAATTAATTATGATATTTTGTTCTAGATATGTTGTCACGAACTATGGCTTTCGGGAACTATACAGAGGCATTGAACCAGTATTTTGGCGCAACGGCTTATCGAATGCATTGTTTTTCATGCTGCGCGAAGAGGCCAGCGTTCGCCTGCCGAAGAGGGCAAGTATCTGGAGTTTAGATATATCTAGCAGGGCTGCAACATTGAAAAGAATTCAAGTTATGCAAATGTTAACTAGATTATTTTCCTTTTAACTTCTTTCAAATGTTGCAGATCAATTTCAGTTAGTTTCGATTTTTGATTGACTAGAACAAAGATTCAATTTAGCAGCCTTGCTTTAGCCTTTACACTTTCCATTAAACAATTAATTTGAATTAATGTTGTCTTTTTCGTTTGCTTACAGAAATCGGTGTCGAGCAGAACTGCACAAGAATTTATAGCTGGTGCCGTGATCGGTGCCAGCATTAGCACATTATTTTATCCTCTCAATGTGATTAAGGTGTCGCTGCAGAGCGAAATGGGTCAATTAACTGAGGGCAGTTGGCATGCCTGCAAGAGGATATATCGGGAGCGAGATAGTCGAATTGGTAACTTTTATCGGGGCTGTGCATTCAATACGGGTCGCTCCTTCATCAGCTGGGGCATTATGAATACGGCCTACGAGAACCTCAAGAAGTTGATGAGCCAGCGCGAGTTGCAGCCCCAGTTGACGGCCATGCAACGCTAAGCTATGTTAACTACACAACTACAACTGCAACTACAACTACAACTAAAACTAAAAGTAATCTAGTTGAATAAGCTTAATGTATACACACAAATGTTTCCTTCTGCCTTTAACTAGCAAATTTTTCGTTTTTAAGTCATGTTTAAGTGGTTGTTTCTTTAGCATTGCGAGTGCCAAAGGTTTTTTTTTGGCCACTCAATATATGTACCCAGCCCGCAGACCGATAAAAGTTCGACCTTTCATATATCATATCCACACATAAATGTATTTTTTTGTTTTCGTTTTGGTAATTGCATAGAGACTGTAAAAGCTGAACTTTGACTTTGGCTTTGAAAAAAAAGAAACCAACGAAACTGCAATGGCAATGGCAATGGCCAAATAATTTGTCAACAATTTGTCTGGCTAGGCGCGAGTACAATAAATGTGAGCATTTAATAAGCCCAAAAGAAAACATATTTAACTAGTTAAATTAAATAACTAATTATGTTGTTAATGTATATATACGACTTGCGTGATGTTTACGAAATTAATAAATTTATTCAATGTATTTGCTGAAGATTTTTTTTTGGTTTTTTCTTAAATTTATGGAGAGACGGTGAGGTGAAAATTATATAAATTTTATGAAAATAAATTTATTTATTTGAAGTTATTTATTTATTTGTCTGATGAATGAAAGTTGAGATTAAATCTTGAATCAGAGTTTTTCTTAGATTTTAATATGAAACATATTTTTAGGGCAATATTAATTAATATTATATTATATTTTTTAATAAATTTATTTTTAAAGGTATAAAAACATACCTAAAATTTAGGTTTTGGTATTGGGATCTGATATTTTTCAAATATTTTTGAAGAATATTTAAAAAATTTTAAAAATATTTCAACTGTCTAGAAAATTGATACAACTTGAAAAAATCTTAATTTTTTTTTTCATTTTTGAGATTTTTCAGCTTAGAGCTCTAAATTACTTAAATCAAATCTATATTTATATAACATTATTATATACTTAGCTTACTTATATGTACTATTATGTCTTTACTTTTCCAATTTATTTAATATATATATATATTTTTTTATAAATATTAAAATAATTAAAAAGTTTTATATAAGGTTGTCAAAAAAGTCTTGCGGTATTTCCGCAAAAAATCATTTTTGCCCGTATGGATGCATGCGAATCGCTTCTGAATCACAACAAAATCGACCCGTTTTTGAAGCGGATGGTGACTGGCGATGAAAAGTGGGTCACTTACGACAACGTGAAGCGCAAACGGTCGTGGTCGAAAAGCGGCGAAGCTGCCCAGACGGTGGCCAAGCCTGGATTGACGGCCAGGAAGGTTCTTCTGTGTGTTTGGTGGGATTGGCAGGGAATCATCCACTATGAGCTGCTCCCCTATGGCCAAACGCTCAATTCGGACCTGTACTGCCAACAACTGGACCGCTTGCATGCAGCACTCATGCAGAAGAGGCCATCTTTGATCAACAGATGCCGAATTGTCTTCCACCAGGACAACGCCAGGCCACACACATCTTTGGTGACGCGCCAGAAGCTCCGGGAGCTCGGATGGGAGGTTCTTTTGCATCCACCGTATAGTCCGGATCTCGCACCAAGTGATTACCACCTATTTCTGTCCATGGCGAACGAGCTTGGTAGTCGGAAGTTGTCCTGTGAAAATTGGCTCTCCGAGTTTTTTGACAATAGGGAAGCGAGCTTCTATAAGAGGGGCATTATGAAGTTGGCATCTCGTTGGGAACTCGTCATCGAACAAAACCCACATATTTGACTTAAATCGCATTATTATAACCAATTTTATGAACAATTGAAAATTCAATAAAAATACCGCAAGACTTTTTTGACAGCCTTATATAAATATAAATACCTCTTTGTTTCAGCTTCAACTTGTAATCTTTTCTTCTTTAGAAGGCGACCTATTAAGAATATATAAGTATCTCTCTATAGTCATATTTATATCTTTACTCTCCCAACCAATTAGATACTAAAGCCAGAAACAACAAAAATCTTTTAATATTTCTCTAATATATTTCAGCATTTTCATAGATTTATCAGCACATTCTAAATACAATACAAATAGTTAGGCTCTACAACTAATACATATATATTAATATATTTAAAAAATTAATTGTTTATAAAAAACAAAACAAAAATTACTACACATATCACATGAAACCATTAAATCGAGCTCTAAATTTAAGTAAAGCTAACGTTTCTTCAGCGAGCTGCGATATCTTTGATAGAAGTCCTCCATGGCCCTGTACTCGGGCTCTAGGATATCGGGAATTTCTTTATCCAATGAGGCAAAGTAGATCATTCCGACTGAACAGCTGCCACGCAATTCCTGTTCGTATTGTCGCAGCTGCTGAAAGAAACCGGAATTGGGTCTGACCTGCGGCCGTATGGATTGGACGTGTGTGTAGGCCTCGCGCAGACTCATGCCGCCATACTTCATTAGATAGGCCAGGCACAGCGAGGCGGAACGACTGACACCGGCCACACAGTGCACCAGGGAGCTGCCGCCACTGAGACGCACCTCCTCTATCAAATCGGCCACCTCATCGAAATGGGCGGCCAAATTGACGCCGGCTCGATCCTGTGCATTGATGCGCAAATACAATGGATTGCTTAGGCTGGAGAGCGGCGTATCTGGCAGCTCGGGCGCCACATTCACGACACAGCTAACGCCCAGCTTGTCCAGGTGGGCGGGCACCACAGCCGCTGCGCCGCACAGATAGAGCGCAGGTGTTAGCCTGGAAATGCCCGGATAGGGCGTGTGTTCCTCCAATTTTGTTTGACTGCAATAAAAATAAAAAAATTCAAAGTTTTAAATGAATTTATTTTGTTTAAATTTTGAAAAATATTTTTATACTTAAATTTGGTATGGCTCTTTTGTTTTTAAAGTCATAAAGTAAATATTTACAATCTTAAAATAAAATCTTAAAAAAATAGAATATTAATTAATTTATGAATATTAATTTATACTATTTAGTAGACTAAAAACAATTCTTTTTATACCCTGAACCCATTGAAAATGGGAAATCAGGGTATAATGTTTTTGTGAAAATGTATGTAACAGGCAGAAGGAGACATGGCAGACCCCATAAAGTATATATATTCTTGATCAGCTCGACAAACTGAGTCGATATAGCCATGTCCGTCTGTCCGTCCGTCCGTCTGTCCGTGTGAACGCAGCGATCTCGCAAACCACAAAAGCTAGAGATCTGAAATTTGAAATGTATACTCGTGTATACCCTACGCAGTACGAGTTTATCAATTTTTTTTCGATAACTCGTCCCATTTCCTTATTATCGATGAAAATCGATAATATTGCTTCGTTTTTAAGGCGTAACTTGAACAACGTTATAGCTATAGATTTCAGATTTACAGTGCATATTTGTGTAATGAATATTAACATTTTGTAGTTTTTGGATTTTGGATACCACGCCCCCTTTTCTCCAAATGTGAAAAAAATGTATTTCAAATACTAGAGACTTGTGCTTTGGCAAATACATACATATGAATGTCATTATTACGCTGTAAAAGTTTGATTACAAAATCCATCTAGAAGCAAACCTATTCAACAAATAAGTTTCCATAATATAGCCCATTCTGCAGCCCAAGCGCTGCCTGCGCGCAGTCGCTGCGTAAACTGCGCAGTAGCAGAGAAAGTGCTTGTGCGTGCGTGTGCATGTGTGTGTGTGTGTATGTGTAGTTTGTGTATATGTATATATAAAAGAAGCGTAAAATGATTTGAATATCGCATCTTCGCAGGGTTCAGGGTATCTCTTAGTCGAGCAGTCTCGACTAGAGCACTCTTACTTGTTTTGTTTTGATTTGAATGTTTTATACAATAGATTCAGATTAATTTAGATTCAAACTATAGTCTAGTCCAGTCTTAATATTTATAACCAGCCCATCCAAGTGCTATGCATCCCACCTGACCACAAAATATATTTATTTTTAAAAAAACCTACATAAAATCTTTAATAAATATTAGTCACCATATATACTGCATATACATATATTTGTACCCCTATTTTATGTTTAGCTACTAATTGTTAAGTATTTAAAGCCTAAATATTAAACAAGCTGTCAAAAGCAAAAATATATTTCATCTTTTAGTCGTTCGAGAAAACTAAAAAAAAAAAACAACAAAATTTGTGCAAAGTTAAGACGTAAATAAAAAAGCTTATTGAAAAAATAAATATATTTTTGAATTGTTTAAAAAAGAAAACAACAAATAGAATCTTAAATCAGTTCCTTTCCCTCCGACCAGCGTTTATGAATGGGCATTAGCGTCTCTTTTAGCATTTTTGTTTTTGTTGAGCGTATTTATCTGACTGATCTATTATATCTATATCTATGTACGTCATTGTTTTTTCAGCACCTACGTGGAATACTACAAAATAATAAACATATGAAGACATTAAACATATGTCCCTCTCTCTCTCCTATATATCTATATATTTAACTGTATATATTTATAAGAATTTTGTTTATAATTAGTTCGCTGAATGAGTTTATTTTTTATTTTTTTGGTTTGATAATGAGCAATATAAAAATAGAATTGATTTATAAAGGTGTTCAATAGGTAAAAGACAGAGAGAAAAGTTTAGACATATCGACAATTTGTTGAACATCTATTCAAAAGGAAATAAACTAAATAATCTCAAGATATAAAATGCAAAAGTTTTTGCTAAAGGAAAGTCAACTAAATGCACAAACATAATCAAGTAAGAGTGCTCTAGTCGAGACTGCTCGACTAAGAGATACCCTGAACCCTGCGAAGATGCGATAATCAAATCATTTTACGCTTCTTTTATATATACATATACACAAACAACACATACACACACACACACACACACACACACACACACATCCATACGCACGCACAAGCACTTTCTCTGCTACTGCGCAGTTTAAGCAGCGACTGCGCGCGGGCAGCGCTTGGACTGCAGTATGGGAACTTATTTGTTGAATAGGTTTGCTTCTAGATAGACTTTCGTAATCAAACTTTTACAGCGTAATAATGACATTCATATGTATGTATTTGCCAAAGCACAAGTCTCTAGTATTTGAAATACGTTTTTTTTTCAAATTTGGGGGGAAGGGGGCGTGGTATCCAAAATCCAAAAATTGCAAAATGTTAATATTCATTACACAAATATGCACTGTAAATCTGAAATTTATAGCTATAACGTTGTTCAAGTTACGCCTTAAAAACGAAGCAATATTATCGATTTTCATCGATAATAAGGAAATGGGATGAGTTATCGAAAAAAAAAATGATAAACTCGTACTGCGTAGGATATGCACGAGTATACATTTCAAATTTCAGATCTCTAGCTTTTGTGGTTTGCGAAATCGCTGCGTTCACACGGACGGACGGACGGACAGACGGACATGGCTATATCGACTCAGTTTGTCGGGCTGATCAAGAATATATATACTTTATGGGGTCTGCCATGTCTCCTTCTGCGTGTAACATACATTTTCACAAAAACGTTATACCCTGATTTCCCATTTTCAATGGGTTCAGGGTATAATAAAAAATTTTAGGTTTAAATCAAACTAAAATATTTCTTTTATAAGTAAAGCGCGTTAATTATGACAGAAAAATCAAATATCAAATTTGAGTTGTTTTTTATATTAAATTTCGATATATATTTAATTTTTGAAAATTCTTAGCTTGTGTTTAATAGCACCTTAGTAATATAGACGAAAAATTTGGCAATTAGTCGCATTTTTGACTACTCGAAATTGGAGCTTTGCCACTTACATTTCTCACCTGCATTTAATGCCAATCAAAATTGAAATGCCATTATAAAGATCCTATCTTATATATATAGATCTATATTGCTCTTATATTATATATAGTTAATGTTTGATCAAGCACTTGGCATTAACTTGGCCAATGCGCTCTCACCTTAAGTGATGACAACTTTGACTTGACAGATTCATTCGAAAACCAAAAACAAAAAAACAAAAATCAAGCATAGCGGAATGTTAATGTAAAATACAACAAACACAAACGAATTTATTTTTAGCTGCAATGGATATATTTTTGCCTGGCGACATTTCGTCGTCATTAAATAATAATCACAAATTCCGCTGGAACTTTGCCAAAATTAATCATCGGACACTTTCACTTTGACCGCATCAAATTATGTTCACATTTACATATATGTGTGTGTGTGTGTGTGTGTGTGTGTATAGATATGTGTATATATATAAATATTTGTGTATATTTTGTAGATCTACAAAAATATTTAAAAATTTTCTTTATACCCTAGAGCCAATGCAAATGTGTTAATAGGGTATATTGTTTTTGTTAAAATTTATGAGAGCGCAACTGATTTCATACCCATTCTTGATTGGGTTCAAGTTGGGTGAGTTGATCTAGCCAAGTCTGTGGGCCTGTCTATTTCAGTGTTCATATGTGGCAGGAGTTCGATCATTTCAGAATGATCATAAGAATGAATATTTGAATATGGAATCCCCTAAGTCTGCAGCACAAATACTTCTAGTTTTAGATGCCTTCCAAAACTTATCCAAAATTCATTTCAATTGATACAAATATTGTGCCTGGGTATCTGCTAGTCAATCATACCCAAGCTCTCTTGTTGCCTGCTTTTTTGCCGTGTGAAAAGTACCAGAAATATTTGTGTTCGAGCCCAAAAAACAAATGCAGCGCAAACAAATAACAATTTGTGTTTTTATCTATAATTAAAAGAAAATTTATGTTTATATATTTTATGGCGCGCCAAAAAAACAGCAATATTTATGCCTCTCTAAGTTGTTGACACTCTAATACATATATATACATACATATATAGGAATCATGTGATGACAAAGGGAAATGGGTTAATGTTATAATCGAAAATGAGTGCAGCCTTGTAGCCAGGCCACTTCCTACAAAAGCTCTATCAAATATGTAGAACACAAAGGAATTTGGCATGTTTATAGTGCACAATTATAAAATTTTCTATATACATATATATAGATAAATGTCTGCTTACAATGCGGATAACTGTGTGCATAAAATCATTTAGGCATTTCGTCTTCTATGCACTTCAAGGTTAAAAATATTGCCGATTTTGTTTGCCAATTTTTTGTGTTGCTTTTTTTTTTTTGACAGGCAGCAGACAGAATAGAATAGACCTTCGTCTGCCTCGATATGAAAAATGATGATTCCTCTATAATATTTAAGCAATTATTTTGTCCTTGAATTCGATTGTCAGAGTCAGGGCTGTCAATAATTAACGTGTGCACAAAATCATTTTTTATAAAATATTTGCCAACAAATTTTTCATTTCGTGGCCGTTAAATATTTTTGAATATATATGTTTTGCAAAGTCTGGCAGCTCAATTAACTACCTTACAAGTTAAGTTTGAAGTCTGGCAGCGCTTTTTTGGCAGTTATAGTTGAAGTACATGTGATATGTGGCAACTCTAACAGCTTATGTAGTTTGAGAGACCATATTTGTAGGCAGTTATATTTGATGTCTGGCAACTCTGACAGCCTATATACGTTTTTAAAAGACAATTTTAAAACTTCAACTTCTACTTCAAATGTTAATCATTAAGCAATAAATAATTAAATATATAACAAATGCTAGATAATGATTTACCATTTACCAGCTATTTAGTTAATATACTGTATATCTGGCTTATAAGATTTTTTTAGACATAGCTTTGCACATTTTGCCTTTGTCTGCATCTATCTATAGCTCGAAGTTTTTCTTTTATCGCTTTTCTATATTGAAACATATTCGTGAAATGCATTTCGTATAGATAGGGCACATCCGTAAAGGTATTTGGCATGGAATTTGGCACGAAGTATAGAAATAAAAATTTGGCACAATTTGAATGCAGCTGAAAAGCTGACCACATGCTTCATTACACACACATTGAACCATTAATGCAGATGGAGGTGTTTGCTTTGAAGTGTCTCACAATTTTTCTTTTATGATTTTCTAATTCAAATTTTTTCCTATATAATATTAAATTTGAATAAATAAGGATATTTTAAGCATATATAAAAATATATACAAAGAAAATAATAATTGAGAAATTAAATGTTGAATGTATTAAGAGAAATGTATTTTGACTGCCTTAAGACTTAGATCTGAAAATGATATTAAAACAAATTTAAAAATAATATTTTGATTTATACTGATTGAATCAAATAATATATAAAATATATATATAATAAAAAATATATATAAAATTTAAAAAAATTAATATTTTGAAGAATATATTTACAAAGTAAAAAGTCTATATAAAATTAAAAATATATTATAAATTAAATATTTTTTGAAAAATTACATAAAAATTAAATATAAATTAAATAAAATATAAATTAATAAAATAAAAAAAAAACATTATACCCTGATTTCCAATTTTCAATGGGTTCGGTGTATAAAAATAATATTATAAATTAAACAAAAATTAAAAAAATATTTTTTTTTAAATATATAAAAATTGAATATAATTTTTTAGTCAAAAACAAAAAAAAAAAATTATTTTGGAGTTCTTTTATTTAAAAGTTCAAATTGTAAAAATAATCTAAAATATTTTATATAAAATGTAAAATTTAAGTTAAAATTTAAAAATATTTTCAAAATTATTGAGATAATAAAAATAAATAAATTATTTAAATTAGTTGAAGTGTTAAAGCAGTTAAAATATTTATACATTTTATAAATTTATAATTTATAATATTCTATAAAATGTAAAAATATAAAAGTGAAGTAAATACTTTTATAAATATTTAACTGCTTTAAAACGTTGCCCAAAATTGTGTCCAATAATTTATAGCAAAAAGCCTTAAATGGTATTTAGTCACGCATGCCCAAACCCAGTGCCTGGTATAACTACAAACATATAAATATTTATATACATATGCATGGCACCTATGTCAAGCTCAGTTATCCATTTAAAAACTGAGAACTTTGCGTTGCCATGACATAAGCGCGACCTTGACTCGGAATCGAATTGAATTCAATTTGCATTTTCACTTTAAATTGAGTGCAGTGCAGGTTGCAGGTTGCATGACTCACCTTTGGCACTCCTGCTCATGCTTAGTGTCATTATCATTGAATACCGATTTTGATATGCTGTTAATATCGTCCACAATGCTTCGCAATTTCTTTTGAGTATCCGCTGGCAGGCTCCCCGTCAAATTGGGAACCGTAATTAACTCTTGC
Organism: Drosophila leonis; assembly: GCA_035045365.1. NCBI lineage: Eukaryota > Metazoa > Arthropoda > Insecta > Diptera > Drosophilidae > Drosophila > Drosophila leonis. The sequence goes on along the minus strand of JAWNPC010000338.1, from coordinate 1,199,983 downwards.
ATGTTTACGAGTCCGTTGCCCGATCGATCGGACGCCACAAGATATAAAAATTCCACAAATTCCAGAGCGAACGTATACAAAAGAAACTATTTGAATTTGGTTTTCGTAGCAGCGTAAACACAATTTTTTCTTTTTTAAATATATAAATATATATATATGTAAATGTGTGTGGCAAGTTGATATGATTTTTTATAGCGCTCGTCCTCGCTGTATTTTCTTTGGCGACGAGCAAAAGTCGACTGACTCATTGGGCGCTAAACACGAAACACAAAATTCGAAATATTTGCAGTTGTTGTCGTGGTGGGTTTGCCAGTGCGTAAGGTGTATTTGCGTGTAAGCGAATTGCTACCTGTAGATATATGTATATACTATATAAATATACATTCTTCTGCTGCACCTTACGTTTCAATCTTCTTTTTTATTATTTTTATTATATAAATTGTTAGAATTTTTGTTAAATTTTATTATAGAAATTGTTTGATGGCAAAACAATCTAAACAACTCAGTATCTCAATGCACTCAAATATTAATTTTATTTATTTTTTATACATATTATATATGAAATTGACTGTTTCCAAAATTAAATTTTAACGGTTAATTTTTTGAATGTTACCACGCTCTTGCACTTGTGCAAACTGTTAAACACTTAACATTTTAAAATATATATATACAAATTTGTATTCATATTGATTAGCTCAAATAATAATGCTACACAAAATTCAAAAAGTCAAACAAATGTTTCATTCCCAAACAATTGTTTGGCTCGTCGTGTGTATAACAGTTGAGCAAATGTTATATTGTTGAAATTTCTGTTAACGCACAGAGAACAGCTGTTTGACGTTCGTGTACAGCCACAAGAAATTGTGAACGAGATAGAGAATATTGGTGCGTAAGAAGAAGAAGAAGAAGAAGAAGAAGAGGAAAGCGCGAGTTTCTTGTGCATGAGAGAAATAGCAGCAGACGCCAACAAGAGGCCGCAAAACAAAACTATTAATTTGCACAAATTATTTTTTATCAGAATTCTATAGATTCAACAAATACAATTAGAATGGGCAAGGAAAAGGCGGGCAAAATGTTTAACATCGGCGATTTGGTATTCGCAAAAGTGAAGGGCTATCCAGCATGGCCGGCAAAAATCACAAAGTACCACAACAAAAGGTATAATGTTTACTTTTACGGGACCGGAGAGACAGCCAATATAAAACTCGAAGATCTATTCATCTATGTGGACAATAAGGACAAGTTCGCCAATCCCAAGAATATGAAACGTGCTAAATTTATTGATGCCATCGATCAAATTGAGAGCGCGTTGCGTGGCGAGGATTCGGCGCCAATCGATTTGCCAACCAGCGCCACGGATGAGGGCAATGACAGCACCATGGAATCGGCACCAGATGCACAAGCCGAATCGGCTGCCAGCACCACAGCCACATCGGCGGAGTCATCGGCAGCAGCTGGAACGGATAGCAACGGGTCGCCGCAGCAATCGAAGCCGCTGCCAAAAGCGCGTGGAGCAGCTGCAGCTGGTCGTAAATCGAAGGCGCCAGCAAGGCATGTGGATGGCGATACAGAGGATGGCAGCACTGATACTTTGGATACGCCGCCGCCGCAAAAGAGACGCGTACCCCCAGAGGGCATATCCGGCAAGAAGTCCGTCAAAAAATCGAAGCCGACGGCTGCGGTGACGCCCATGCAGAAACGTGCGCGACACTCAAATGTGAGTAAACAAAAAAATCGCATATAAATCTATAAATATTTCATTGATTGATTCCCTTGTAGGTCATACAGAATAATCTGCTGATGGTTTACATGCCGACGGCGAAATGTTTGGGCATCAATATGAACTACAAGAAGCCCGCCAGCTTTGAGAATCCGGCGGCGGAACAAGCTTGGATGGAGAAGTCGCGCAAGGATGCAATTGAGTTGAAATTGAAATTGGAGTCGGGACAAGTCGATGCGGATTCAATGCCGGAACGTATTATCATTGAGCCGGTGCGCAATGAAATACCCAAACAGGAGGCCGTGCGTTTCATCGAGGAGCTCATCGAGCAGGAGGATGCGTTGTTTATGGAACGTGATTTTATACAATTGTCGCAGCAGCTGCGCGAATGCCTTGGCCTACGACGCGCCAATGTGGGCCGATGTCTGGAGATCTTGGAGCAGCTCAAAGACATTGAATTGAACAAATTGATGCTGTTGCGCAATCCGGAATGTGTGGATATCATGCGTCGGTTACGTCGCTATGTTGGCAACTTGGAATTGTGGAAAATGGATATATCGGATGAGTTGGAGTTCAAGGAGAAGGCGCAAATCATACGTAAAGTATCGACGGGCATATACGACAACTTCAAGGCGCTCTTCAATCCAGACACCGAGCCCGAGGAGAACTTCTGGGTGGACTTTTGCGAAAAGGTGAAGATCTACAAGAACTATACGAAAAACATTAACGATAATCTGCGCGTCTCGATGACCGAGAGTAGCTATCAGAACTTGGTCAAGGCCAAGGAGCAAGAGGCCCCAGCCACGGAGCTGACCGAAAACTGAAAGCATCTACAGTTTACAGCTAACAACTACTTAAGGTACAACCACAACCCAATAAACCACAATTTTCTTAATTATTTAATCTTTTCCCTTTTTTTTTGCATTTTCAGCTAATTTTAAGCCTTAAAAAAAAGCAAACCATTTTCACGCCTAAGCGAACAGCTTAATATGTGGAGCACCGATTACTACTTTAAAATTGAAATTTGAATCAATTGAACTGGTTGCAATTAGTTTTTTTTACAAATTATAATTACATCATCGGGCGTTATCTATATCAGTATGAAGAACCACGTCTGAGAGAGCTGCATCAGCAATCCGTATACAAATTTATAAACATACACAAACACACATACACACACCATTTATACACCCTCTTTAAATACAATTGCATAGATTATTATGTTTAAATACACAATTATGAAAATATGTGTATAAATAAATAAACACTTGACGATATCTATTTGCTGTGTCTTGTCGGACGGCTGGATGAGCGAAGCTGGAGGAGCTTGAAGAGGCAGCAATTAAACATTATTTATATATATATGATAAATTATACAAATATGAGTGCTATGTGTATGAATAAAACTAATTTGCTGATTGATTGAATGATTGATGTTCGTCAGCAAAGGTGGAACATGAGAGATAGATCATGGATCATGGCAAGGCTAAAACAGAGCTAGAAATTGACAAAAATACAAATACATATGTTTAGCCAGACAATAAGGAAGATATAAAAACAGTTACATAAACTCCTGATTGATTGACTGATTGATGTGCGATGTATGTTCCCGAATGGAGGTAGAACATTAAGCAAGGATGGATTGACTGAGCTCATGACTGCCGGCAGAACATTTCATTGCATAGATGTAATATATATACCTATTTTATACCTAATTTACTTATTGATTGAATGATTGATGTAAGATGTAAAAACACCACCAATGTAACAGCTAAAGCAGGCATACTTATATACTGGAAAGCTCTTAACTGCAGCTGTCTTCTATCAAACAGAGAAGGAACAGAAGTAAGAACATATTATGAATATAGAGTTTAGAATAATATGTATGTATAGTTCAGTTACAAATCTTATATATATATATATATATGTTCTGTGTGCAGAATTTCTATACAAATTTTTAAATATTATACAAAAAGTTAAGCAAAGTTTATAAATCTCTTATAGTTTTTTGATTGATCTAGTAAAATGTACATTGAATAAATGATTTTTGTAATTTAAGCTAGGTTATTTAGTAATATTATTTAACATTAGGTAAAGGTTGAAGTATTTGCAGAAGCTGAATTCTTAAAGATTTTCTATACAAAATTTTTAAAATATTATACAAAAAATTTAGCAACGTTTATAAATTTACAGTTTTTGGTTGATCTAGTAAAATGTACATTAAATAAAAGTTTTTTCGTAATTTAAGCTAGTTTATTTAGTAATATTATTTAACATTATATATATATATGGACATTATATATATACATATATTAGGTAAAGCTGCTTGGTTTACGATTCCTTGCCGTAGATGCGCTGATATTCGCGCCGCTTTGACTTTTGCTCTGTGGTGTCGTTAGATCGGCGCTTCGTCTGGTAACGACGACCTTCTGCGCGCTTTTTAGCTTTACGCTCGGTTAGTTGTTCGGGCGTTTCCATCACTCGCTGCATCTCTGTTCTGGCCAACTTTTTGTCGGCTTCTTTGCGTCGGTATTCAGCAGCATCGGCGCCCGCTGCCTTACGCCGACTTTGCCTTGTTTGGGCTGCACGTTTGGCATGTCGCTGGCTTAGCTGCTCTTCGGACAGTTTCAAGGTGGCCAGCATGCGTTGCTTCATGCGCTTGATGCGCTGCTCCATTTTGGGTGTAATCGCAAAGAGTGGTTCGGCATCGGCTACAGTTTGAGCTCTGCTCAGACTGTCTGTCGGCGGCGCAGTTTGTTTACTGCGTCGCAGTTGTGTGCAATCGTCAATAATTATTTCTGGTTCAATGAAGCCAGTAAAATCATATTCTGTGCTATTGTCTGTTTCCGTTGCCAATGCTAAAGGGTCAGCATTATTCTCATCCAAATTGCTGTCCATTCGTTTACTATTGGAATTTTGTTTAATGTTTACATAGCGCGGAACATGCGCATACAGAGCAGCTGTGCACTGAAACGCATGGAATTGACATTTTAACAGCCGACAATGTGCAGCTGGAGTTTCTGTTAATGTAAAGAAAAAAATGTTAACAGACCCAGCTCGATACAGCTGCGGGAATTAGTTTAAAAAATATAGATAAAATATATTATATTTAATGTATATAATATATTACTTTGTAAATATTTATTAAATGTGTATCCTATATAAAAAAATATTAGCTTGTTCAAAGTCCTTACAATTAAGCAAACTATTCGCCATTTATCATGAGCTTAGCTTAGCTTTTACTACATAAATTCATAAAATGCTTTCGAATCAATCACTATCAATCCTTTTCCTTGACATCACCAATGCCCTCGGGTAATATGGCAAACATGGCCTCCGACTCGGGCAAACAGGGCGAATCATAGATCTTACAGATGCGCGCATCTCCCTTGCCCTTGCGCAGATATAGACGCGTTGTGGATGCATGCGCCATGATATGACCTCCAATTGGTTTCTTTGCATCGGCCACAAACATTGATGCACCGCCATCTACTTGGGCTGTCACTTGATTCGTTATGACTACTGCAACGCCAAATTCATCCGCCAAGCGCTGCAACATGCGCAAAAATAGACCCAAATGATTCTGACGCGCTGCCAATTCTCCGCGTCCAATATACTCCGAGCGATATAGCGCCATGGCGCTGTCCACAATGATTAAAGCGTATCTAAAAAGTGAATAAACATATATAATTAATTAAGTTACTTAAAGTTGATTCATTTGATTGCACCTCGACTCAAACATCATGCCCGCTGCCATTTGCACCAGTTGCGTCTGCTGATCCGTATTGTGTGCACGTGCACAGGCCACATTGTCCAGGACATCCGCCTCCTCCATATTGTAGCGCTGTGCAATTGCCGACAGGCGCTCCGGCCGAAATGTGCCCTCGGTGTCAATGTACAAGGCTTTGCCTTCGCCCCCGTTCTGGCTGATGGGCAGCTGGCAGGTTACGGCCAGCGTATGACAAATTTGCGTCTTGCCACAACGAAATTCACCAAAGATTTCCGTAATTGAGCCCGTCTCAATGCCACCGCCCAGCAGTTTATCCAGCTCCTTGGAGCCCGTTGTCAGCATTACAACTTCGGAGCGCATCTGATGAAAGGTGCGTGCGCTGGTAAAGCTTAAAGGTATCAGCTTTGATGCCTCCTTCATTATGTGATCCACCTTGGATTCACCCAGACCTTTGATATTCAGCAGCTGACGACGCGTCGCATACGTCACCGACTCCACCGTATGTAAACTGGCCTGCTGCAGTAGCTTAATGTCCCTGGGATTGATGTTGCTGCCCTGCAAGATTCGATTAGATTATGTAGGCTTACTAGAATCAAAGATTTAGTCGCTCGCACCTGTAGCTTAAGCACGTCCAGTGGTCCTCCATCTTCCTCTTCTTCATCCGAAACAGCAGCTGTGGTGGCTGAGGCGAGGTCTGGTTGTCTCTGTGCTGTGCGTTGCTTTTGCTCCATTTCAATTCGTTTTTCTTACAGAAAGAACAGTATGTCAATCTGACTTTTGCTTCAATAGATGATTTTCAAAATTTTAGAATGTTTGTTGCCAGATTTTATTAAAAATACGCGCGCTTAGTTGTGAAATGTTATAAACATTTTTTGCCATTCACAAAAACCGACGCATTCATCAGCTGTTCGTTCGCTTGTAAGCGACATCAAAAAAAAAAAAAAAAATAGAAACGGAACGTTGAAATAGAAACAAGAAGTACTTATATAAATACAAAAAAAATACGGCATTTACAACTCGTTCAGCAGCATTTAGATCAACTAAAAGCGAAACAGTTGCGGAAATTCTTCTGTTAAAGGTATATTTAATAGAAGTATGATTGGATATCATTACTTCGATGTGCGACTGTAAGTTGAATGCGGCAAAGCCAATTGACAATTGCCACAGTTAACAGCACACGTGCATGTTGTGGATGGGGCCAGTGTTATTTAACGTTTTATATTCTTGATTTGTTTTGTAGGAAATTTCGGGATTTTGATAGCGTTGAACTTACGCCAATATATTTTCGTGGCTGCGTTTTGAACTCACTTGAGAAATTCTTTGGCGAAATTGGCGGCAAGACCAGTTTGGATATTGTGAAATTTAGCGTAGAGCAGCGACGAGTTGTTTTCCGCGTGCCCGAGGAGTTCTCCAAGCGCACCCATACGGTAATCACATTGATTGGGCATTACCAAGAGATACCCTGTCATTTTCAAGTATTGAAAACATCGAAGACCCCGCTGGACTTTAAGAAGTATTTCATCGGAGAAGATAAGTGTGAAGAAGCGTAGCTAGACTACAAGATACTCCAACTGTAAAGCATGGCGTTCTCGTATTGTAAGGTCTTCGGCAAGGATAAGGTAATCTTTGCCACCAAAGAAGATCATTCAACGCCCAGTACAATAGAGTTGCCAACACCAGAACCGCCACAGGGTCTCATCACAAAGGATGGCAGCATCAATTGGAGCTGCCCATGCCTGGGCGGCATGGCTACCGGGCCATGCGGCGTTGACTTTCGTGATGCGTTCTCCTGTTTCCATTATAGCGAAGCGGAACCGAAGGGTTCTGATTGCTATGAGGCATTCCGCAAGATGCAGGACTGCTTCCAGCAATACCCAACTGTCTATAATAAGACAAATGGCGGAGACGATGATGACGATGCTCTTGGTGATGTTATGAATTCGGATAATAGCGCCAATATCAAAGATGTCGATGAGCTTTCTGGAGGTGCTGGCGCTGCTGCAGCTGCAGCAGCAACTGAAACACATATAACAACCACTAATACCGTGTCCAAAGTGGAATAAAATAAATCAACAAAATAGTTACACACACATAATTTGTATATTTTTTTTATTTAATTCAATTTGCTGTTCGAATTGCATCCGTTAAATAACATAACATTGTATCAGCTGTTAATGTTTTGTTTCAGTCCAAAACAGATGATTTGGCCCCTTGAAGGCCGAGTTTAATATAAACATTCGTGTGTTTGCTTTGGTTAAGGGCTAAAATTGATCCCAAAGGAATTCTTTTAGTTTAAGTATTTTTCAATACTTCAGCATATATTTGAAAATATCGTAATTATTTACCATTTTTTAATTGTTAACATTGCGTTAATTTTGTTAACATACAGTATTTTTCTGGTATTTTCCAGAATATTTAACAAAAACATCTGCGACATTGTTGACTGATAATTCTGGTTGTCCAGTAATCGACAAACCACCACACACAATCGGCCGACCACCATAAGAAAAATAAGAAAACTTATGAAAACCGTGACGAAAATGTTATTGTAAAATGCTTAATGTGCTAATAAATCTCAGATGTGAAACGTTAAAACGTGAATTTAATAACAAATCTGTGCAAAATTTTAAAGTGCAATAGTTATTACGGTTGCAGTGCAATTTATTTGAGCTACAGGCCACACAACTAAATCAAAACAAGTAAATAGCCTTGTGTCTTGCAGTTCGAGCGCGCTACGAAATCAGTAACAAAATAGAAAGTCAAATAACCAACAGCCGCCAGTGAAGTGAGTGTGGTGCATATTGCTTTCGAATAAATAGTTATATCTGCTTATATATAGCATCTTAAATTTCACAATATTGTTTTTTGTTAAAGTCATTTGCAGTGCATTAAAAAGTTTCGTGCTGCACACTGACAAAAATATACGCGCACACACACAAGCGCGCGAACACACACAAACACACACAATCAAATACGTATATACGCAGTTACGTAGTGGTGTGCATACGAAAGACGTGCGGAGAGGAATTCGAAAATATACAAAGTACTTCCATTAAAATAGTTTTTTTTTGTATTTAAAAATTAAAAAGAAAAAAGAATATACAACAGTAATAACGAAGAGTCTCAACTGTAAGAATATAATTAACAGGAAACGCAACAACACAAAAACAACAATATCAGTGATTTGCAACAACAAACAACACAGGAATATTAGCTGCAGTTAAGATTTGCATATTTGAATGCTGCTTAAGCTGCAACATTTGATAGAAAATGGTCTCGTTAATTGATACAATCGATGCGGCAGCGGAGGCTCAAAAGCAACGGAGCGCCGCTGCCGCTGCTACAGCGACGTCAACTGTCAACGCGGGCGCCAAGTCACCGACCGCTGCTGCTGCTGGTGCAGGTGTCGCCTTGACCGCAAGCGGCAAGCCTAAGGAGAAACGAAGGTGAGTTATGGTCACCCTAATATTTAGACCCACTTTGTCCACTCGCTCTTTTTAGACAACCAACAGACAGACAAATGAATAATCTAAGCTCCTGCCATGTGATCTGTGTCTGTGTCTGATGGGCTGTTGCCTATTGCATAAGCAGTTTTGCTTTCTTTTTTTTTCTTCAGCTGCTGTTGCTGCTGCTGCCGTTGCCGTTTGCTGCGTTGTCGTTAGCGTCAGCGTCAGCGTCTCTGTTGTTGCTATCGACACTGTTGCTTCAATGACGTTAGCTGCGGATATGTTCAATAGGGTTGAGGGATTTACTATTCACACTAATTGCGCACCCTATTTGAATTTTTAAACTTTACTTGCTGGAATCCATATAGGGTTGATATTGCTGTTAGACCTTTTGGGGATTATCGTAACAGTTCTAAATAACCTCCATTTATATAATACCCGTTCTTTTGGAATAAACGTATTTATAGTGAAAGCTTATGTCAAAAGTATACAAAATATATATGAAGATCATCTCTCTTAGCAATTCACACTTTTTTTAAAAATTGCTTATATACATTGAAATAAGTATATACAATAGGAAAACCAGTAAGGGGGTTTTGATAGTCGGGAGTACTTTACTAGCAGCTACCCTACATCTCGTGTTGAGCTACTGTTTCTGATTTTATAGTCGGGAGTACTACACGTGGAGATACCCGTCCTGAGCTAGTGTTTTTTCATTTTCTGCTTTGATAGTCGGGAATACTTTGCTTGGAGATACCCTATACTGTTGCTTGTTTTTCTGCTTCTTTCCAAACCCATACCGGAAATTGAGTTTTATTGTTCGATCTTAATGAAATTACGAGTATGAATGAGTCACAAAAATGTGTAAAATAAGTTTTTTTTTTAATTTTGTGATAAATGTTTTGTATATTTTAGCTGTAAATATGTACTTTAATATACTAGTATAACAAAATTAATTATCAATTATCAAAAGTTTGCTTGAATTTGTATTCGATTACAAAAACTTATCGATAATTTGAAGGTGATAAGAAAATTATGTATAGAGAGATAAAAATAGATAGATAAAGTAGTTATTCTTTCAAAGATCTTTAATATTACATTGATACATACTTATATCCAAGATTTTATTTTGTTTGCTTGATAAACAAAGTTTGATTTCATGCTTTCTAAATGTAGATGCATTTATTTATTAATAAAAAAACAACTAGGAGTGCTTTAGTCGGGAGTGCTTGACCTGCACATACTTGACTAGGAGATGCTTGATAATAAGTTTGATTTCCTATTAAGTCATGCTTTCTAAATGTAGATGCATTTATAAACATACATATAATAAAGAACTAAGAGTGCTCTAGGTGCTTGACTAGGAGATACCCTGAATCTTGTGAAGAGCTGCTATTCCAATCATTCATTATAACAATCAAAGCCTTCACTATGAGCACTTAATTGTTGAATAACTTTTATTCTGGTACAGACATTTGCATATTTGCCAAAGCACAAATCTTTTTTATTTCAAAGGATAGGTAGAGGTATCCAAAACCTATGTATTCATCACTAAGATCTACACAGTAAATTTGAAATTACTAACTTTTGTAGTATTCTTTTCTAGTATAATCGATTATTATCGATAATAGGGAAATGGTATGAATTATCCAACAAATTTTAAGCTCGTAATTCATTTGGATTTGACTAGATCGAGACGGCTCGTCGTCCTGATCAAGAATATATATGTATATATTTTATGGGGTCTGCTACGACTCATTCTGCCTGTTACATACATTTTGACTAAACCATTATACCTTGAAATACCATTTTCTTGCGTTACAGGGTATAGAAATGGAATAGTAAATGCTCGCTTGCTTGACCATATATAAATATACATATATATTTATATACAGAAATACACATATTTATATATATATATATATATATATATATATAAGCCTTGCAACAACTTGTAGCAAATTTTGTGATAAAATAAAAATGCTCTAACATCGATAATACACACATGCATGTCACACATGCACAAATAAAGTGTGTTTATATAATACTTGAATTTTTGACACGTGTTGATGATTCAGTAAATATTTGTATATGACTAGAGAGAGAGAGAGAGAGATTGACAGGGTGGTGGCGGTGGTGGTGGCAAACCTTTGCCTATACATATAAGAAATCTAAATCGTAATCATTAATCACGCTTGACTTTTGCATTTGCGATAATTATACAACTTTGGCGAAGGTAGACAGTAAAAGAGAACGCGTTGACCGAGACCTTACCTTGAATGTCGCAACATATAAAAACCCAAATGCAAATAAAAGAAATACTTAAAATCCACAAGCAAATAAATAAAATTGCCAATAGGATTTACTTGTCCAAAATATTGGAAAAAAATGTAATTTTTTGTTTGGCCTGAAGTAGGTTTCATTCTCATGACTTACTGTCCTACAGTAGTTGTCCTTCCTTTCTTTGATACGAATACAGCAAAAGACTTCGGCTAATCATATGCTGATTCATGTTTATCACCATTTCATCAAATTAGTGTTATAAACTGTGTTGTTGCTGGAGCTTTGTAAGTGACGAATCATCCATGAAATCTTATCTTTTAAAAACAAGTTTATTTCAGTGTCCTTGATTGATTGTGACGGACCTGCCGCAGTTTATTCTATATTTAGAGAGATTCTTTTTGTCAGCCTGATTGCACTTTGGATTTCCTCTTTTCAGCTGGGGCCACGCATTCTTTTTGCGTTTGGTTTATTTTTAACAATTAAACAAAAGAAGAAGAGAAGAAGAAAGAAAAACCTGTTGTTGTCTGCAGCAACGTGAACGTGTAACCAGTTTTTGTTATTGTTTTGTTGTTGCTGTTGTCAGTTTTGTTTTATCAGTTTGTTTTGTTTTGTTTTCAGCTTTGATACCCTGCAATTGTAGGCGTAAGAGCAACCTGTATAAACTATGGATTTTGTAGTTTAGTAAACAAAACTTGGCCTATTCAGATTCTGTCTATAGCTATAGCTATCAAGTTTACATTTAATATCTGAAAATCGCATAGAAAGGCGCTTGTATTTGAGTTTTTTTAAGAAATGTATTTGGCTCATTTCTATTTAGTTACGTAGTATCTTCAGTTCGAGTACATTCATCAACTTGTTGCGCTGTTTTTGTTTTTATTTTGAAGTTTATTTTTGTTTGTCTGCCCTCTTTCGGCATCTTCCTTAGGCGTGTTTGCGACCTGCCCTCTCAAGTAACGGCCACGCATTTACTTAAATCATTTACATTGTATGAAGCACATAAAATGTAAAATTTATCACATTTATTTTTACTTTTATTTTAAATAATAATAAAATAATATGCAAGATTTGCATTAAATTGAACGATTTCGTTTTGGCCTACGTGACTTCAGTTGTGGCTGTAAAGCGGTTCTGTAACAGTTCAAAACTGTAAGGAAAATCAAATGGTCAAGCGACAGCCCGTTTTCCATGCTAAACTAGTTTCTGGCATTGATTAAGCTTGTATTTATTTCGCTTAATGTGCAGTTATCAATTGGTGACGAAGATCACGTGTAGATAACATTTATTTAGTTACGAAGCAAATGTTTATGAATATTAAAAGTATGGAAATAATATGGTATACATTCTATTGGCTACACATTCTATATAACTATTTAATATTTTGGTTAACTTTTCACTATAAATATTTAGATATAACTGTGATGGGGTAAGCTTTTGTAGATAAGCTTGCTTCATTAGAATTAATTCTTCAATTCTAATAATTATTTAGAATAACATTCTAATTGTTGTAGATTCAAACATTTAACAAACCATATTTGTATTTCTTCCGATCTTTTAAATTTTATTACTTTTTATTTTTAGTAAAAAGATAAAAGATCTTGCAGAGTGCCATCAAAAGTTAACAAACAACTATTTGTTGTTGCTACAAAACAATTTTTGCTAGTTATTTTTTCAAACGTTTGTATATATTTATTATAATATATATGAAATTTATATAAAAATTTATTAGTATATTAATATACTTATATATATATATTTATACATTTTTATACATTACTATCTATATACATATATTTATATATATTAATAGATTTATATACATTATCATGCCTCTCACGCTGTCATCACTAGTCACGACCTTGTTGTGCACTTGTCTGCTCGCTCGATTTGATTTACTTCACTCTGCTAGACATCTTAGCCTCGATTAAAATTATATAAAAAAGAAAAAGAATTATTTCAAATGCGACATGGATTTATTTTACACTGATTATGGAAATACAAACTCACGTATTGGATTTTAGAAGCTTGAAAAACACTTAGAATATCATTAAAAAAAAAGTATATTACACTCGTACTGTTATAGTATAATTACTTTACAATTGACAAGATTAATTGCATTTTGGTTTAAGCTTAATTTGCGCTTTTACTTTGACGTCATGATAGAGAGATGCAACGACTCTATTTAGTATTTTAGCTTTATGCACCGTCAGTCAGGTCGTCACTCTGGCTGGTGTGTCGGACTGCAATACTGCTTACCGACTAAAAAACCTCCTCTTCTCGGGCTGCCTCCCAGCTTGGAACCAGGAGCTATCCCGCATTAACCTTCAAGGTGGAGCCCTTGTATATGCTCTAGCTGAGCACTGCCATCTGTGTTCCTGCGTCCAGGTCCCACTTTTTCCGCCGGAGAACCTTTTCGGCGAAGTCACAGACTCTTTTCCAGTCATCTATGCTGTTGCACATTTGCTGTACTATAGTTTCTACTTTAACTTCACCGACAGTTTCTGCCAATTCGGTTCTTTCTTCTGACCACTTTGTCGTCCATTGCATTGTCGCAGTAAATGCATCTGGATTCGGCAGTTTTCCCCATCTTATTTAGGTACTTTCGAAAGTAACCATGACCAGAGAGCATTTGTGTCAGATAAAAAGACGTTTCACCGTGCTTTCTATTTATCCACTGCTCTAGATCGGGGATGATTTTTGCAGTCCATCTCCCGTATCTTTCGCATAACCATTTTGCCTTCCAGGAGGCTATAGTCTGCTGACGTACGGTCTTTGCTGCCTGCATTGAAAACTCTCCACTTTGCCGGAGACCCCATATCTTCTTGCGCTCGTGCGCAAGTAGATCTATCGGTATCACTGCTGCTATCACGGTCACAGCAGCTCCGGACACTGTTCGGTACGCCGAAGCTATCCTTAAGGCTGCTCTTCTTTGCACCGATAACATCGGCTTCCGCCTTACGTCCACTTTTAGAGTGTCCGCCCGTACTTCGCTACCATACAGTAGGATTGCATTTGTTGTTTCCATTAGCAGTCTTCGTTTCCCTGCCGTCGGTCCGTCAAGAGACCCCGTTGCTTTCGCTGTTTTTCGCGTAGCATGCTGAAGCTGTCCCCAGAAGGTAAGTTTGCTGTCTAGCCTCACGCTGTCCTCTGTGTCCTTATCAGGTTTCCACTCACTCGCATCTCGATTTCGGTTGGAATCTGCTTCCCTGTGAACAGAAGTAACTCCGTTTTTTTGGGTAGCAAGTTCCAAGCCTCGGGAGCTAAGCCACGTTTGCGTGCGGATCATGACTTGAGTAAGTCCTTTTTGAGCGTCTACGGTATTTCTGGCCGTGATGACTGCCGCGATGTCATCTGCATATCCGATCAGAAACGTATCTTCAGGCATTTCCAGTCTTAGAATGTCGTCGCAGCTGATATTCCACAGGTCTGGTCCTAGGATCGACCCCTGTGCAGCTCCTCTATGTAGTATAACATTATTGCATTATTTAGTATAATGTGGTTCCTTATTTATATATATCTTATTTATAGATGTTTCAAAAGTACTAAAGCGCAAACTAATATTGATTGAAATGGTTTTTTGAAATGTTTAGAAAAAATCTTTGAATGTACTAAATTCGTAGTATTTATAATAAATATACATATGTGTTTATCTATGGATGTTGTTTAGCAATTAAAAATAAATAAAATTCTTATATATTCTTTACACGTAACATATACCCTGTGCTACCCTCTAATATTGTTTGATTTTACTGATATCAAAATTGTGGAAAACAATAAATAGAAATAGAAACTTTTGTGTGTATTACAATAGCAATGCAAGGCGAACGCATAAAATTAACACAAGCTTGCGAGCGCACACAATATGTTAAATATTTAAATGATATGCTTTATTGTTGTTGTTGTTGTTGTTGTTAAGGCTGATATTGTTGTTGTTGTTGCTGCTGTTGTTGTTTCTTTGCTGTTGTTTATGTGTTGTTGGTGGCCGCGGCAGCCTCTGTCTGGCCACGACGACCTACTTTTTTGCGCAATCGAACTAAAATGTGACGACATTAACGGCAGGGGGCAACGGGCAAACGGGGTGTGTAAGTGTGAGTGAGTGTGTGTGTCTGTTTTATATATGTATACATATGCATATACATATACATATACTGATATATGTATTTGTTTTGCATGTATTTGTTTGCCTGTATGCCATATGCGTCTGTAGTTGTATTTTCTTTTTCTTCATATAAAAAACATGTAGTTGTTGTTGTTGTTGTTGGTTTTGTTGTAGTTGTTGTTGATGCCGTTGATGTTGTTGTTGTTGATGCCGTTGCTGTTATTGTTGTTGTTGTTGTCGTCTTAAGGCCTGCGCGACAAACAACTAAAACACCGCTGTTGCTATGCAGCAGCCACTAACTGCAGCAGCTTCACGCGATTTTTCTTTGACACTGAACCCATTGAAAATGTTTAAGCGGGGTATATTGGTTATATGAAAATGTATGTAAAAGGCAAAAGAAAGCGGCGTCGACTTGTTGATCTAGGGATGTTCATTTACGTATGTATGTGTTCGTCCATATGTCTGCTCAATTGTATGAGCTCGTTGAACTTGGAAATTATAGCCTAAAGACTTCCTATAAGAAGATTGAATCTTATAGAACATTATTATTTAAAAAAAACTGATTTTAATCTATATTTAGTTTGACTTATTTATACATATTCCGAGAGTTTTCAGAGCTAGAAATAGATTTTTCTAAATAATACAAAAATATTTAGTTTTTGAATAACATTGCCGCATTTCAAAAATATGAAAAGGTAAAGAAAATCTTAAGATAAAAACTTAATTTTGTTGACATATTCAATTGCTAATTAAATAACAGTTAAAATGCTTAAAACAGCTGTTGGGCATGGTATTTCCTAGTCGAGCAGACTTACATACATGCTGTATCTGCGTCTCTGCCAATTGTCTCTGTATCTGCAGCTGTATCGGCGGAATGTGTTGCTGCTCTTTGTTTTGGTTTTTGGGCAGCCGATTTATTTTTACATGTATGTAATAATTTTTATTTATTTGTTCTCTTTTGCTTGTTTTTTGTGATAAAGTCGTTCTCTTATTTTTTTTTTTTTTGTTAATATTGGGACAGGGAAAGTAAATTTATTGAGCCTCTCCGCTTGTCAGCCGCACGTATTTCATATTAAAAAAATATGTTTCATAATTCTTTCGGGTTGCGCAAAAGCGCAGCTCGCTTGCAAATATAATTTGTTGTTGCTGTTGCTGTTGTTGTGTGTATTCCTATATATATGCATCGCCTGTTGATGGCGTGTTTTGTGCGTTAAACAACATGCGATCTTGCTGAGCGAACCATATGTGACCTCATTCGATAAAAAAGCCAAAAGATCGCCAACTTATGTAAGGTGCAGCTGTGGATAGCTTATTGCTAGAATTAACTCATTGACACTAAAGGAATTTTAAGTTGTTTTTTTTTAGTTACCTAGAACATACGCAAAAAGCAATTAAGTAATTAATTATATTAAATAGCTTGTTAAATTATAAGCGCCTTTTTGAATGCATTTTAGAGAGTAAAGTCAAATAGTAGCATTCCTACTACTTTTAAATTGTATATGTTCAAATTGAATTTGAGTTGATAAACTGCTCGAAATACTATCAGTTTTTCAACAAATTAAATAGTTGTCGATTCTTATATTAGTCCAATAACTTTTTAAAGTTTTTAGACATGTTTTTATTCGATTTGTGTCATCACATTCCGTACTTCTATTCTATATTCTGGAGCTTATATTCCGTTTTCTTTTTTCCGTACTACTATTTCTATTTCGTATTTCGCAATCCGTATTTCATATGCCGTATTACTATTCCGTATTTCGCATTTTATATTCCGAAATTTGTATTCCATTTTCCATATTCCGTATTCCGTACTGCTATTCCTCTTTCGTATTCTATATTTCGTATTCATTGTTGTCTTTCATATTTTATATCCCGCATGGTATACGCCGCATAGCTATCCGTATTTCGTATTCCTTCTTCCACATTCCGTATTCTGTATTCCATATTCTATCATCCGTATTCCAGCATTCCATAGTCCGTGTTCCATCTTTGGTATTACTGTTCCATATTACTGTTCCATATTACTGTTCCATATTACTGTTCCATATTACTGTTCCATATTACTGTTCCATATTCCATATTTCATTCCCCTATCCGTCTTCGTACTCCGTATTCCTATTACTATGCTATATTCCTATTCCTATTCCGTATCCCATTGCTCTATTCCTATTCTGTATGGCGTACTCATGTTCCGTATTCTGTATTTCGTTGAGCTACTTCTATTCAGTATTCCGTATGTTGCATTACGTCTTGATATTCCGTTTTCTACTTTAAATTTTTATTTTTTTATTTTTAATATTTATTTATATTTACTAAATTGTTCTTCCTATTCCGTGAGCCATATTTCCCTAACTCTTTTACATTTTGCATTTAAATTAAGTCTTTTTGGGATTATCTTTTCCTCACTTATATTTTTAACTTTGTTTCGTGCTGCCTAATTACCTTTGATTATTAAAATGTCATTTAATTATTGACTAGCCTTAATCGTAGCTTTCATCTCTTAATAAGACAATAGTTAGGGCATAGACTCGACTAGACTAGACATAGCCAGCTGTTTGGTAATTATGTAATGTACCCGCTTCTATCTGAGGTTGCGGTTATTATGGTGACTCGTCAGTCGGCAGTCGTCAGTAATCAGCTTGTCGAGCGGATCACATCTAAAGGTACATTTGCCGTTACTTAATTGCTACCGAGTGCGTTTTTTATTGTTTGTTTCTTATCGCGTTTCACTTTCAGCCAAAAACAATGCAAATATTTGACAATATTATGTTTTATTATGTTATCAGAGCTGGCAACGGTGGTTGGCATGAAAGACGAGTCGGATTTGGCGTAACTATAGTTAACAGCCCTTTTTTTGTTTTTTATTTTTTGTTTTGATTTGTAAGCGCTTAGCTTTATTTAATTTATTATGCTAGCAAGTAAGAACATTGGAATTGAAGTTCAGCGACTGCATAATACTCGCTCGTAGTTAAATTTAGTTAACATTTGCTTAATTATTATTTTTTATTCTATCTATAGGGAAGATCCTAGGTAAAAAACTGTTGAAGATCAAATTTTCCCAATTTGAAACGATTCCAAAAAAATTGATATATAATTTGAAGTTGATTTCTAGAAAAAGTCAAAATGCAACAAATGGACGTACAGCACATATCACAAAACCAATATACTCCTTTAACTTCGTGAGCGAGTATACAAAATAAAACTGCTGCAGTTTGGCTGCGTATGCAAATATTTTGTTAAATCAGAGTCCTTCATAGATAAGCCAAGCTAATTATCATACTGAAATAGTGAGAGAGAAATAGAGAGAGATAGAGTTAGATAGAGTTAGATAGAGAGAGAGGGAGGGAAAGAGATGGAGAGCGAGAGATATATAGCTAGATAGATAGAGATAGCAAAGAGGTTCGCTGCGCTGTAGAGTATGCAACGCTTTTAGCCAAGTTAATTAACCGAAAATATATAATTCATATGCGCCCACTTTTAATTTGTTTTATTACTTTTTCTATTATTTTTCTTTATTTCTTTCTTCTTTTTTTTTGATTTGTTTATAGCCAGTTTTGGCCTTATCTGTGGTCAATTCACACATGAATAATTGGCCTGGCTGGAAGCAGGCAAAGTGTATCTTGTTGTTTTGGCCATTATCTTATCAACAGTTAATGCTATCTCACTCGCTCTTCAGCTGGCTCTCTTGCTTTCTGCCAGCTATCTGTTGTGCTGATAGCGACTGATAACTGATGTTAATGTCTAGCATTTAGTACAGCGTTTTTGTTCCAACTTTTGTGAAGTTCATCGAAACCGGTTCACTCTTACCAATTGCGGTGTTGTTGTTTGGGATTTTCATGGCATACACTTGCTGAAAAGTTGTGGTAGTTAGTGTTGATATCTTGATAGATGTAATTTTCAGCTAAGTTCTGAAATTCATCAACTCAACTGATATTTTGAACTGAGAAAGGCAAAGAAACGTGTGGGAAAGGCTTAAAAAATATATATAAATATTTAAAATAAATATATTAAATAAATATATTAAATAAATATATTAAATAAATATTTAAAATATATATATTAAATAAATATATTAAATAAATATATTTATATATTTAAAAAAAAATAATTTTATTATTTCTAATAATTTTTTTACATTTCTACTAATTTTGTTAAATATAATTTTGTTTTTCCAGTTAACTAGTTGCGTAACTCTTAGTCATTATTTGCACTTTCTTTGTTTATTTCTCGCAGTGTACATATGTATATATTTATCTCTGTCTGTGTGGGTGATTTTGCTATCAGCTTTGATATTGCGATTTGCGCTGCCAACTCCTATAAATATGAATTTCATGCTATTAGAATTTTCTGTTCATTTTAAATGTGCGTTACAAACGGTTCTTTTAGTTCTTCAACAATTTGATTCAATCGTACTGCAATCGGTATCTCTGTGCACTGGTGTGTCATGGCTTAGGCCATTTGTTGTTTTCAAACTTAAAATGTTTAATTCCTGCAATTCGTGGGAAAACTGTGATTTTCCCTGTACTGAAAGTAATTTCTATGGCGACGATGCCAATTGTTTCTACGAGCCAGACATTAAGCCACAACAACAAGAACAACAGCAACAAAATTCGGTGAATGGCCTGATTTACGGCCGTAGGCTCATCAATGAGCCCACCGTAAATTTCAATAATGGTGGTTTCTATAACACGCCAACAGCACCACCAACGGTTGCCTACGCGGGCGGTGCGGGTGGCTTGTACAACGACTGCTCAAGCCTGGAAATGAGTTCGGCCTGCTCTGCGACGCGTTTTCATCCGTACCAGCGGCAGAGCTCCGACTTTTGTTCGTATCCGCCGGGCTATGGCCAGCAGTCGGCCATGCCATATACACGGCCAGGTCTGCAACTGCTCAACGTTTCTGTGCCCTGTCGCGGCAATCAGCCGTGGGGCTATGAGCATTGCTATGGCTATGGTCAGAGTCAACCGGAGCCATGTCAATTTACGCAATTTGTGGATATCGAGGATTTTATGTAAGTGCAGAAAGAAAGTGGAGCAGCTCATAGAGCTAACCATTGTTAGTTATATAAGGTTGATCTGCCTGATTTCATTGAAATACGAAATAAGAATTGAGAAAAGTGGCGCATAGCTGTTTAGAGGGTAACTCCTAGTTGGTTAGCCTTAATCAGAAGATTCTCATTTTTTTTAATAAGCTCAACAAGTCTAAGAATTTGTATGCTACGCCAAGTAGAGACTTAAATGCACTTAAAAATGTATACGATTTTATTGGTTGGCTCTTTATATATTTTTATATATATTTATATCTATATATATATGCCTATCTAACTGTCAGCTAGGGTCTAGACTTCATAACGAAGCGGTAAGCGACTGCATTGGTCGCTTATCACACACACGAAGAGCCTAAGTAACCCGAGTGGGCGCACGTCTTATCGCGTTGACTGTACTATTATTATACATACAATAGTAAGACATATGCATGCGCATATCTATGTGCCTGCACAAACAGATGTATACCCTGTATTAGCAGCAGCTGGCGGGGGGTATTTAAACGCTGTACCCATTGAAAATGGGAAATTAGTAAAATATATGCAACAGGTTGAAGGAGGCTTGACAGACCCCATAAAGTATATATTTTCACAGCGGACTTTGTCTGTCCCTATCTACGAATTTGTCTAGCTAAGAACCTTTAGCAAGTAGAGACTTAACTTATCTAGTATGTACCCCCCATAGAAGGCGCAGCTCAAGTTTTGTGCCAAATAATCAATCACTTTTTCCGTTTGAATGAAATTGATTAAATATGTTATCAAACTTCAGCTATAAAATATATAATAGAACATGTAAAGCTAATGCTGAAAATGTCATATAAATCCAGGGTATCTCCTAGTCGAACACTTACTACTAATGCTTTCTGACTTATAGTAAAGACAAATGAAAATAACTTTAGAACTATTTTTTATAGCCGTTTTATATTATATAATATTATAATTGTTAATGAAACTTAAAAATATATTTTTATCTTAAAATCTGGAAAGAACATGGGACCTATGTGCTCTTTAGTAGTAGTAGTAATTCTGTTTTCAAATCCTTCTCTGTTTTATCTACTGAAACTCTACAAAATTTAAAAAAAGATTAAATGATAGAGGCAAAATTCATTCAAGAATAAATAGTCCATAAAATGAAACTGGATTGGTTCCTAATCTTATATTCTCTAACTGATAATAATTACTCATTAATAATTATGTGAATATATAGTATATTTATATATTTTCCTTTCGTTCAATTGACTTCGCAAATTTCTAAATAATATTTTTATTATTTTTTCAATTCATTATCAATGCAAATTCGTTTTATCTATTTGTTTCTTGATAAATATGCAAACACATTCATTTATTTGTGATATTATAAAAGTCTTTGGTGAGCTCTAAGTTATGCTGAAATATATTACAAATATTTTAGCTAATTATCTACAATTATCTATATCTAGTAATAATAATGGAAATCAAAGCTATTTTTTATCGCTCGTCGATAAGAATTATGATCACTAATATAAAAAAAGAGAAAAAACGAAGCGAGGCATAACAAATTAGACAGCTACCTGCACATAAATAAATATATATATTTATAAATAGTATAAAGATTTCTATTGTTAAAGCATGAAATGATTTAATGACAATTATGTGGTACATGTCTAGGAAATACCCTGTACTTAAGCTAAATATGGGCTTCTCATAGATTCTGACATAAGAAACAATAGAAATCTGTGGCGCGTGTGTCATCTGATATTTTTTATAAAAATATTAACTGTATGTGATGAGTTTTGCCTATTGCATATATAAAATTTAAATATATTTCAATACTCATTCATTCACTTTCAAATTTTGTAATTAAATTTTTTGTGTTATACGACACAAAAAGAAAGCATCATTAATTGTTTTGCGATTGACGTAGTTGCTAACAATGCTCATTTCACATGCCAGAGGCGTGCGAGTCTTTCATATCTAACACACACACATACACACACACACCTTGATCTGTTTTTGTGTGTAGTTGAGCCTCTCTCATTTGCGCGTGTTTTGCACAGAATTTGTTTACGTTTGGCAAACCGCAAACGAGCCGCACGTTTAGCCATAATATTTGCTTATCTATTGCAATATCCCAAAGCTCCATTAATGTACATAAGCATATATTATATATATATATACATACATATGTATGTATATGTATGTGTATGTGTATGTGTATGTGTATATATATTTGCAATTACTTAGCGTAAGCGACACATTCATTGCTGCACTCAGATTTGGGCTCTGAACTTTGTTTATAAACTTAAGCTTAGAGCTCAGCTCAAATATGATTTATAATTGTTCTATTTGTTTTTGTTTTAATTGTTGTATGTATTTATAAACTCATTTCTTAATATATTATTTATATATTAAACTTAGTATTTTGTTTAATTCAAGTGAAAAATTTGTTGCTGCTTGATTTGATAGATGTTTGTATAAAACTTAAATTAAATGAAACTTTTTTAAATTAAATTAAAATGTTTATTTAATTTGTATATTTATGCTATTTGCCTTTATTTATTCTATTGTATCTTATTCTATTTGCATTTAAAGCTTTGATGGCTATTAGGTGATGAGCTCTATTAAAAGTTTTTAACTATTTAAGTTGCTGTTGATAGTAGTTTTTTATGGGCATATGCAAATGAACTGACCATCTATATATATATATATATATATATATATATAGTGTCTGGAATTGTCCATATTATATAGATTCCGTTACATTATTTGCTATATATACATATGTTACATATCATAGCTCACGTGCTCAGTTCATGCCCTAACTCTGCTGCTGTTATTGGCATTGAGCGCAGCCGGAAATGCTCGAAGCAACAACAACAATAGCAACAATTAAATAACAAAAGCAAAAAGACGAAAAACAAACAACAACAAACTGCAGTCGCTTTGTGAATATTTAAAAGCAATTCGCTTCTGTTTTAATGAAATACCCTAACCGCATTCGTCCCGCATTTAGCCTGCCCCCACCAAGTCGATTGAGTCGCTTAAGCAGGCTATTAGCATGCACAATCAAAGTCGTTCGCTTCTGGGGCGGGGCTGACCGATAGGGTGGTGGTGTTATGATCCAATACATTCGAACTGGTTGCTGTTTTATGTACTCGAATTGTTGCTGTGGAATTGTATATATAATATTTATTTTATAGCATTTATTTATTGCTGATTATGTGGCACAGCTCTGAAAAATGCAATTTATTATAATAATTCGTAATGTGAAATGTTAAATTGAAATAATGAATTGGAAAATGTCGAAGATTAAATATACTAGAATGTGGATGATTGATTTTATTAAGTATTAAATGCATACTAAGGCTAGTCTATTGGTTTTCAATTAAATGATAGGTTTAATGGAAGCAGCAATTCATTTAGATAGAAACTCGATTAACTATATTCATATCATTCTATTTAATATGGGGTCTTAATAAGACACGGACTATGATGGCATATACTAAATAATGTGCTAATATTATAATATTATAATATTAATATAAAGAAATTATCCAAATAGATCGACATTCATAACAATCAAGTGCAGTTAGAAAATTTCATTACTTCACATTTTTAACACTCTTCCGACCCTCCCCTTGACTGACAGCCTTCAGTTTGCTAGACATAACATTGATTTATAGTTTATATTATACTATAATACAATAAAGTGTTTTATTGTTTATTAAAGTATTGTATTCAAATTATTTCATATATATTAAATTAGCAGTCTCGAGGTCATGACTTTGTTAATTATTGCTAATCAACAATAAAACAAGGTATAAACAGTAAACAATATATAAAGGTGAGCAGATTGTCTGTACAGAACTTTCTAGATTATCTCGACTTATTAACAGCAAACTTTTCATTGATTTGCTATTCTTTTCAAGTTATAAGTGCACTTTTAAGTACTTTGACAGCGAAGTCGTTGGGAAAGTCTACTGATGATAGCACGTAAGGCTTTAGCTTTTGCTGGAAGATGAAAAAGTGCCAAATGAAAATAGAGACAAAATGAATGAAGAGTTTTGGTCTGATTAGATTGCGATATATTAATATATATAATAATAATTAATAGTTAAAGTAAGTACAGGGTATCTGCCAGCTGTATTTGTAGAAGCATGCCGACAAAGTAAATTAAATGTTTTATCAATAAATGTTTATTTGCTAGCCACACATATTTTCACATCATTTTCAAGAATTCTTTTGAAATTCATATATTTGTTGCCAATTGGCATTTTTGGAACAAGGAATTACAAACAGCTGACGAGTCTTACAAACAGTTTTAGACTGTCACAGACTGGCCACACGTCGTATGAGTAATGTGATAAAATAACTTTATTCTTTTTTTTTTTGGCCTTTCTGTCTGTCTAACTGATATGGTGGCATGGCATTGGCTGACATGCAAAGCTCTATATAAAAAAAGAAGAGAACTGGGCTGTGGGCGTGGCAAGTGGCCCGCAAATCTGTCGCTGTGACATGTAACGCTTGTTGTCAAGCGCTGCTTGCCGGCTTTGCTTTGCATTCTTTTTTGTTTTTTTTTTTAATATTCGTTCACTAAGTGAAAAGCAGGTATATTACTTTTATCAATATTCAGACTGCTGTAGGTTCTTCTGTTCGTTTGCTTAACTGCAGTCAGATACCTCAACTGATTAGGTGTTACAAATTTGTTGGATACGCTCTTTAGGGGCGTGGAAAATCGATAATTAGAATATATTTTTTACAGCATAAAAACTATTCTTTATGGCACTTTTGCAGCTGGAGACTTGCAGTTTTAAATGTATATATACTCGTATATACTGGCTGTAGATGAGAAGCTGTAGGCTATATATATTAATTGTGCCCAAACTATGGCTAATACAGTTAAATAGCTAGAATTCCAACAGGTTTCTACAAATCGACCTAAACCTATTGGGAAGCGTGGCCAACCAACTGAATCATCATCTTCATCTCTGATGGCATAGCAAATCATCAAATATTCAGTTGTTTCTTTTGGTACTTGAACGAGTATTATGTAGTCGGGCTTACAGTCGGCAACGTTCTTCTTCTTTCTTGTTTGTCTATTTACAAATTGTTATATTTGTTGTATTCTTCAGCGCAAGTTGTTAATTAATTACTTTTATACATTTTATGACAAAAAAAAAGATTCTTTTCATATTCTTTGCGAATTTCACAAAATGTTCATAAAATTTCTGTGAATATTTGGCGTTTAGCTACGTGCCACAATGTCCGCAAAAATCATTATATAATTATTAAAATAGTTTTATTTTGTTTTCGGTTGACCCCATTTTGCATGCTTATGAGCATAACGATCATAATGATCATTAGCTACTAATTAATTTAATGTATTAGTTTTTAGCGACAGCTCACGAGTTTTTCTTGGCAGTCCATTCGAAATATATAGTATATGTTGGTCGAAAATTGGCTATAATCAAAATTGTTGTTGCTTGTGTGAGGTCAGTGCACTCTAACATTGTTATAATACATACATATATATATATATGAAATATATATACATATATAGTATAGACATATAGCATATACACAATTTCAATTTGTCATGTGAACTATTATTCTTTGTCTATTTTTGTGGCCCAATTGATAAGACTTTGGGCATACTTATTTGTTTGTTTAGTTTAGTTTGGTTTCGTACTTGGTGGCTGTTTCTTATGAACATGATACAGTCTTATCAGTGTTAAACTTAATACTGTTTAAGGCTGATTAATACCCTTGACAAAAACAAAACCGGCTTGGTTCGTTCACTTTGCATCGCCTTTAACATGCGTATTTAAGATCAGTACTAAAAAATTTCCATTTCATGTGCTTTTTGTTGCTGTTTGTAGGTATTATTTTGCTTAAATGGTGCCAAGGTTTTGTCTCGTTATTATTTAATTATTTAATGCCTTTGTCAGCCTGGTTCGGGCTATCTTAAGCCACTAAGCACACCCACTTGACCAGCGCTGATGAAGGCCCAAAGTGTGTTGGGGGGCGGGGGTGTGTGAGCTAAAAGTGAAAGGTTCTTGAACACACATTGTGTTTGTCGTAGTTTGTAGTCACTGATAATACCTTATAATTGCTACGTCAATGAAAAGGGCAATGTTTGTGTGTTAGGCAAATTTACTGAATAGAAATACGGCAGATAGTTTTCATAATAAAACTTGAATTATCAAAGTTCTTTATCTTTATCAAAATTAACTGATTTTTAATTTAGTTTGTTATCTTTATGGTTTACTGTCTGCATTAAATATAAATCCAATATTTTTTTTAAATTAACAAAAATGTCTTTTCATATTTTCCTCTTTGTTTTTTAATTGAATATCATTGAACGTAAAAATTATTATAAAAAATTTGAAATTTGTTTTTTTCTTCATGTTTCGTTGTCTATATTAAAAATTGCATTCAATATTTTTCTTTTTTGTAAATTTAAGAACATTTTTTAATAGTATTTTGTAGTCGATTTATGTTATTTGCTCTTCTTTATTTTTGAATTTAAAAAAAATTTTATTTCCTTCTTTTGTTGATGTCGAAATTATTATAAAAATGAATTTAAAAGTCTTTTAAAGGCATCAACATTTTTGCCAAAACTTGAACTTGCAAAGCTTCCAAGGTTTCTAGTGGTTTGCTTAGAATAATTTATCAAAACTGAACTGATTTGATTGCATTTTATTGTTTTAAGTATTCTTTATCTAGATAAGAAATCTTAAATTAGAATTGATTTTAAATTAACATTTCATCATTTTGATTAGTTTATCTTTAAGTTGACTCCCGATTTGTAAATATCTTTTTTTAAATTAAATTAAATAGTTTTTATATAAATGAAACCTTAAGATTCCCTATCTACACGGACCCTACATCTAAATATGTTTTATATGAATTTTTTATGTGCTGTTATTATTTAAGTAAAGTCGCATGATTCAATCTCTTTAATGGCACTAAAAAAAAAATTCTTTTTATAAATTTATAATTTATATAAGTAATTGTTCAGCCTTTCTCAACGAAGCTCTCGTGAACTAGGCATTTGAATTTGTATGTAAAGAAAAATGTATATGAAATATATATGAAATATTCACGAATCAATTTAAAGTCGATTTATACCAATTTTTGATAGGGTTTGTTCGCTCCGGTCGGTCGAGTGTTTGGCGCTGCTGCCATGAACTTTGCCACCTTCGCCTTGCCAGCAAATTTTTAGCGAATGTTTTGCTCAATTGAAAAATTATGTGCGCGCGGCGCTGGCCGCGCCAATTGAATCAAATCAAATAAAAACGCAGCAAATCGCAACAATTGAAATATACGCATTTTAGTTTGCGCCTCGCGACGCACCTCTCTGCTCCAAACACTTGCCAAGTGCCATGTAAATTTGTTGCGAACTGAATGTAACGACGTCAAGAAGTGGTCTACGTGATCCGTTTCAGATTTAGCTTTTCCATTTTACATCTTTCACATACTTATATAAATGTGTTATTCGTTGCAGGAATAATGAAAAGCGCAAGGAAAAGTCGCGGGATGCGGCACGCTGTCGTCGCTCCAAGGAGACGGAAATATTTATGGAACTAGGCATGGCATTGCCGCTGAAGACCGAAGACGTCAATCAGTTGGACAAGGCATCTGTAATGCGCATTACAATTGCCTACTTCAAGATACGTCAGATGCTCGAGTTTTGTAGGTTTCATTTGCATATACACATTTTCATACATATATACTATATATATATATCTCTGTCTGTATCTTATAGTGCCCGAGGGCGATGCGGTGAAGCCGAAAGTGGAGTTTTTTGAGGACGATTGGCTAAAGTGTGCCGAGGCCAGTGAACTATTGAAACAAACCATGGATGGTTTTCTGCTGGTGCTATCCAATGAGGGCGACGTCACCTATGTTTCAGAAAACATAATAGATTACCTGGGCATTACAAAGGTAAAGTAAAGTATATACTCAAATCGATTTATTATTAATTCAAATTGTTTTCATACAGATTGATACGTTGGGCCAACAGATTTGGGAGTATACGCATCAGTGCGATCATGCTGAGATTAAGGAGGCGCTTAATCTCAAACGCAATGGCATTGTTGACAAGATCAAGGATGAGCAGCTAATTGAATCGGGCGTTAGCACACATCATCGTGATCTGTTCGTGCGCATGAAGTGCACTCTGACCAGTCGCGGGCGCAGCATCAACATCAAAAGCGCCTCCTATAAGGTGATAACTGGAGAAATCTCATCAGAGAAACAATTTTTGATATATCTTGTCTATGTTAATGCAGGTTATTCACATAACCGGACACTTGCGCGTGAATAGCAAAGGAGAGCGTGTGTTTATTGCCATTGGACGGCCCATACCGCATCCTTCAAACATTGAAATACCGCTGGGCACCAGCACATTTCTGACCAAGCATAGTCTGGACATGAAATTCACCTATGTGGATGACAAGTGAGACGAGTTATATAGATCTATTGTGATATACTCTTGCTAATACTCTATTAATTTGGTCTTTAGAATGCTCGGCTTGCTTGGCTATCTACCTAACGATCTGCTCGAGACTTCACTCTTCAAATGCCAGCACGGCGCCGACTCGGAACGTCTGATGGCCATCTTTAAGAGCGGTAAGTGCACAGCTAGGGGCATTTTTTTTTCTTACTCTTATTTTATCGCTTGTTCATTAAAACTAACTGCACCTAACTAATATTAAACTAATTACTTTAATGTACAAATTAAAACGCGTTCTCGTCGTTAGTTTGTGCCTCGTAGCATAAGCGTACGGGCGGACTTCCATTTCCGTCTCTCAACTACTGCGTCCCGTTAATGTCCTTCCGCATCAAAATAAAGTTGTCACTGGTTACGCTTTGTATACTCTCGCCAGGGGTATTAGAGCTCCGTTGTCAAATGTGTAGTGTATGAAGTGTAGCTATAGATTTGGACCTGATCTAGAAGTTTTTATAGCCATTTGTTTTGGTCATACAGCCAAAATTTAATTTGAAATTTGAACTCTGTCATATTTTCTAATGTCTTGAAATTATAAACGATTTTTTTTAGGACAAACATTTTAAGCATTGCTTAACTATATCACTATCTTACATAGCACGTTTTTCTATAAACAATATGGTTTTCTTTTCTTAAGATATCTGCTCTAATCTAACTAGTTTAAACAATAAACTTTTTTTTTAGCAAGTCATCAATTTGTTGATTATTATTAAGCAACAATAAAACAAAGTATATATAAACAATTTAAAAAGTTTGCAGCTTGTCTGTAGAGTTATTTTAAGAACCTTCACATTCTATTATCAGAATTTTCTATTGATTACTGGCTCGTCATGGCCTTGCTACTATTTTAAAGCTATAACCAGTTGAGAATTATGTGTTTTGACCAGTAAATTTAGCTCCAACTTTATTGTTTATCCTTATATCCACTGCGGATAATGAGATAATATGGATATCAGATAACAGATTGATCAAATTATACATATTCTTATATCCTTATCAATCATTTTTCGACAAATTGAATATGAAATACTTTTTTTTATAAAACAATATAAAAAACAAACAATTTTTCTTCCATTACCCTTTGGCTTTCATGTAGAATCTCCTATATAATATAATATCTATAGAAAATATTTTATATCGAACATCTTTTCCATGTTTGCAAGAGTATTCAATCATCGTTAGTTAGTTGGCTTATTTGCTCCATCACTTTCTGTCACGCCCGTGTCCTGCCATATCCTGCCGTGTCCTGCTGCTAGCTTGCTTATTGCATTTAATTAGTTGTAGCACACCGTTAGCCAACTCCAACTCCAACTCTAATGCCAACGCCAACGCCAACGCCAACGCCACTGCCAGCTCCAACTCGTCCGTTTGCTGCTGCGTGTCCTGCTGCATAAGTCCATTGTCGTTGCCTGGCTTTGCTTTAATTTCACTTTAGTTGCTAATTAGCTTTTTGCAAAAACTAAATAAATAAATTGTTACGGACAGCTTTGGCTGTGTCTCTAGGCGGTTTCTGCTTCAGCGCCCAAAAAACTTTCGCAGCTCAACTTTATATATATATTTTTTTGTATTTTGTTATTCCGTCATCCAAATTCGTTTATGAGTTTACAAATATTATTGAAGCTAATTAGTCAAGTCGCATCTAATCAGCAGACAATCAGAGTAGGAAATAATAAAAAGAAATTCATTTAAATAATATTCAATTAAAGTGCAATCAAAAAGTAATTAAAATAAATTAGATGCGAGTTGAGTTTGTAAAAGAAAATAATTAAACAGCTAATTTATTGACTAATTAAATAATCATTTCTTTTAATTGCCAATAATGATATCCAGTATTTATTGATTGTTAATTTTTATTTTAAATGTCTAAATTGGCAAGTAAAATAATATTTTTAATAGAATAAGGCCTGTGATGGCTTATTAAATTCTTTTCTTATTCATATTAATTAGTTACTTCTAATGCTTCGCTTATTTATATGCCATTAATCTACTTGGACTACAATAATAATATATTAAAATTATATATGATTTATCTTGCGTTCATCTTGAGATTAATGGTCATTTAGCAGCGTGCCGAGCGGGCATCCGGGTTCATAGTTCAGGCTTCTTTGGGTCTTGGCCAGGCGCCATAATCGACACAATAATCATTTGCTTGACAGTTATCATAATCATAATGAAATTTATCATTTAGAATTCGCGTCATTTTAATAAAGTTCAGCTAGGAAAAAGTAAAACTTTTAGAGACGAATGGGATTGACTAAAAAATATATGTAATCAAAGTTTTCAGCGAGTTTGGCATATAAAAACAGATCAAAATTTGCACTCATATTTGGTTGTACACATTATTAATAGGTTTTAAGAATCGTTAACTATAGAATAGATAGGCCTAGTCGTAATAATATCATCTGCCAGACCAGCTAAACTTCTTTACTTTTTTTCTTAAGAAAGCTGTAAATACAATTAAAGCGAAATGTATGATATTTAGTTTATTTACTAGCTGCTTTGTTTTGTTGTCTTTATTGATAATACATGTGACTTAGATCAATACAAGTCTAATGACAAATATAGAGATTTGCAGTCATTGGCCACAAAAACCAACAAACTATCTTTGATTACGACACATTTGTTGCATTGAAGCATTTCCAACCCAGAATTCTTTATTACTCATAGGATTTCTTATAAAATGACTTTGAAACACAATTTGATCGATAATAATCGATTATAAGCGTAACTCAGTTCACAAATTGTGACACAATTTGATCGATAATAATCGATTATAAGCGCTGCTCAGTTCACTTCAAGCAGTGCCGCAAGCAGTGCATTTAATTCCCACACTCCCACAAACAGTGCTTGCAAAAAGTTGCCTTACTTACTTGTCTTACTGTTTGGCATATCTGCTTTAAATATGAAGCAACATCTTTAGTCATCAGTCTGCAGAAACTTTTGGACTTTTCAAAAAATTTTGGTCTCCCGCTGTCACTTAAGCACTTTACTAATTTTTGGGTGTTGAGGCGTGGAGGCGTGGAGGCGTTGAGGCAAGCTGAATCCTCAACACCCGCTGCAAGTTTTGGCCATTGTTTGCTTATTTGTTGCGTTTAATGGCCGCGTCATGTCGTCTACATTGACCAAATAATGTTTTTGGTACGCTGCTGCCGCTGCACTTAAAATCCCAAATGCTGGGCAATAAAAACGCTGCTGCTGCTGCTGCTGACCATTGTTGGGTACATTGTACCCTAGAAAGCGGGCGCATCCTGGTCGCAAAAGTTGCAGAAGACAACAAGTAGGAATGCTGCAGGCGTAACCAACTGCATAATACTTGTTCATGTTGTGGGTCTAGCTATGAAGGAGCTTAATAGATTTTTAGCTTGATGAAATTTAAAACTTTGGGAGATGTCATTCCGATTTGCCACGTCCCGAAGTGCAGTTTATATATAACCTATTTGATTATATAACTATTAATGCTATTACTATTACTATAAACTGTGAAAACTCTAGAACTGGCTAACTCTCTCTCTATAACCAGTTTGCCATGCCTTTGTTGGCTGTATCCAGAAGAGCCAAAGACTTTACCTAAAGACTCTACACATGAGTTTATACATTTCCAATTGCAATTCATATTCAAGCCAATATACTCTTTGCACTCTTTGAAAGAGCATACAAGAATAGATACATATACATATATAGAGACAGAGCGAGAGAGAGAAAAGAAATTGTCACTGCACTACAATTGGAATTATTATTGGCTGCAATGAGTTTGGCTTCTTGGAGGCACGTTCTGTGCGAAATGACTTTCGGTTTTATGATGCGACATGCATTCAAGCTTGGACACAACTGGACAGTCGTTGAGCTTTGGAATGCGGCTACAGCTTCAGCTCCAAACTCCAAACTCCTAACTCCAACTCCAACTAGCAAGCTGCAGTTACTCCGCATCCGGCTTTTGCCTTGCATATCGCATATCGTTAGCAGAAAACTTGCGAGCGAGCTGGAGCTGTAAAAATGTCTTCGAAAGTCGTAAAAGTATTTCATACATTTTTGTGTGTTTGTTCTCATGGTTTCTTCTTTTTTTTTTTATGAAGTTCCATTCAAGCTGCAGTCGCACAGTTAGCCATTTTGGCTTCTTGGCTAAGCAGCTGACACGCCCACCCACCCATATGCGCCTGCTTGTTGTGCGCCTGGTTAAGGGTATTATAATTTTGTCATCAAATGTGTAAATGGAAAGATCTTTGTATGAGTATGATATATGTATGAGCAAAGTCTGCTAAATGCTCGACAGATATATATATGAATCTATATACAATATATAATCTATATATAATAATATATATTGCTATATTTCCTTTTCCACCTTTTTCATATTATCCTCATAGGGTTGAACAGCATCAAGAGTTTAGTCCATGCTAGAAAAGCTCTCAGTTTGAATGCTTTGTTCGTCCTGATTTGCATAGATTTATGTTTCTGTAATATGCAAATGATAATAATATATAATATATAAAAATAGATCGTATCGAACTATTATTTCTTTTAATTTTCATAGAAACTAACTAAACAAAATACAAATTCTGTATGAAAAGAATATTTTTTTTACTAAATATATTAAAGAAAATTCTTTAAATAATATAAGAAATTTTTAATGATAATCTTATCCAACATAGATTCACTCTAATAATATAAGTATAAAGAAGATATAAAAACATTTTTTTCTATATTGAAATTGATTTTCTAAAAGATTCTGAACTATCTGAAGAAGTTCCGAATCTTTTAGAAAATCAATTTCAATATAGAAAAATATTTATAAATCTTCTCAAAACTCAAGCAAATTCAACTTTTATAATCCAAATTCTACAAATATTTCATAGAAATTCTCTATTAATTTTTGTTTACATATAAAAGTTAGGGCATTCCGACTTGGCAATGGTTTTCTTACAACTTTCTCGTTATGGTTAGCTTGAAAGCTTACTTGCCATATGATTGTTTATGAGCGCTGTCCGTTTTTATTTCCATTTGATTTTCATAAAGTTGACATGCTTATATGATAACATATGAACGAATGGTGTTCGAGGTTCGTGGTTCGTGGCTCTGGCTTAAAGCACTTGCGCTGGCTGTGACAAACAGTTCAATAAAATACAAAATGTGCGGAAAATCGCAAATGTCATGGCAAAAAGGGCGAGCAATTGGAAATCTCAAAACGTTTGCCACGTTTAGCTGCGACTGCTGCTGCTGCTGCCACTACTGCTGATGTGCATTGAAATGGAAATGCGAAATGGTTTCAAGAAAGGAAAATAAGAAAAAGAAAATGGAAATGGAAATGAAGAAGGAACTGCAAGCATTTCCATGCTGCAAATAAAGACGACAATTTGGCCTCGAGGCGAAAAATTATGAAAAGCAGCAGCAGCAGCAGCAGCAGCAGCAACGGCAGCAGCTAGAGAAAATGTGAATAGCATTGCAGATGCGAAAAGTAAATTTAACGTGGCAGATAAATAAAGAAACCCGCCCAGATAAAGATGAAAGATAAAAGTGGTGCGCGTGGCAAATGTTCCAATAAATTTGCAACCAAAAAACAATACCAACAAAAGCAGATTTTGCCACACACACACACAGTTACAGAGTGAGAGATCGACTGTTGCGTGAGCAAAACTTTTTATTTAGCAAGGGCGGGAGCCGTTGGGCGTGTCAGCTGTAGCATTTGCTGCAGCGAGTGCATTGCCGCGGCATTTGTCAGGCATTCAACTTTCAACTCTTGCAGCGAAAAAAGTTGCTACAGCTTTTGGCAGGGTGAACGCAATTGGCAATTGCTGCTGCTGCAGCTTGGCATTTGTATACGTATGTGTTTATTTTTTAGCACTCTCACGACAGACACGTACGCAACAACAGCTAAGAGCACCAAATGTTGCATGCAATGCGGCGCAACAGCTTTAAATGTTGCCCCAAAACAAGCTGGACAACAAGCTTGGACCTGCCTCTTAGTCCTTGGCCCCTTTTAGCTGCTCTTTTTACTGCTGCATTTTCAAGTGCAACTTTTGAGTCTTCAGTTTATTTTTTGGTAGTTCGCGCGCGGTTGGCTGGCGTAATCAACATAACAAGCGACTTGGCAGTTTACGAGTCTGTTAATGCCTTTCACACACACAGACACAGACAACCACCTAGACGCGCTTCCTGTCTAAAACGCCGTCATGTCTGTGCGGGCAAAACGCTTCCTGTCAAATTGTATCGATTAGTGATGACAGCGCGACAAGCCAATTTGTATTTAGGCACGATTGTGTTTTAGACTTTTCTGGAATCTGTTTAAAGTCAAAATTAAGATTTTATCACATAGAAATTTTACACTTTAACTGAGTTAGTTTTACTATGATTTTTTATGTCTAATGATTTAACTCTATAATTTTAAAATAAGTTAAGCATGCCCTTTTCTTTGTACCTTTCTTCTGCTTACATTCACGACTCACGCTTGTCACGCGCCCATCTCTAAGGCAGCTGTCGTTGCTGCTGACGCTGTCAAGTCGTTGCACTCATCAGCCCTTCAGCTGCAAACTCTATTCACGTTTTGTGGCATGCAATGCGTTGGGCGCTCGCGCTCAGCCGCCCACAGAAGTTTATTTATCTTTTTATGCGCGCTCAAGAAAATTAGTAAAAGAGTATATTTGTGGAGAGGCAAGAGATTTGAAATCTGAGATATGTATATGTCTAATAATATATGTTAATAGCTTATGCCCACTGGGGGCGTGGCTAATACAGAGATATGCCAGATATTCTACAACTTGAGTTAGGTTCAGCAAGCTTTTGAGTTGTCTCACAGTTGAGCTCCTCTATAGCTACAGACCTATAATTTATATACTTCACTATAAATTTTGTACTAAGCTCAACTCTGTTTGACTCCGAACGAGTATTATGCAGTCGGTTAAGCTCCACTGCAATGATTTTACTCATTTTGCTTGTTGGTTTGGTGGCTTTTAAGGGGGTGTTGCGCTTGGCCGTCAGTTTATGTTAATGCACTTAAAATTTCGGGGCGAACGCGCCAAGAGTGGGCGTGGCATTGCACCAGTGGGCGTGGCCGTTGCAGTTGCTGTTGCTGATGCGTCGCCGCATTTTATTACATGCATAATTTCGCCATGGGATCGAGCTAACAGACCAGACCAAACCAGACCCCGGACCAAGGCAGCATCGAGTCGAGTGTAGTAGACCGTCGCGTCCTGGGCCGAGTTCAGCTTGGGCTCGCTGCTGCTGTTTTATTTATTTAGGTAGCTGGTTTGTCTGGCTGTTCGTCTGGGCCATGGAGAGCGCCAACTAATGCCGTCAAAACTAATGGTCCAATTCGAGTGGCTCGACGCTGGTGGCTTGCCTTGGCTGTTGATGATGATGATGATGATGACGTCGCCGGCTTCTTCTAATCCTTGCTCCTTGTGTGGATTGTAAAATTTCAGCCAGTTAATTTCATCCAAGTTGAAGCGCCATCGCTCGTTGCATTTGACAAATTAAAATTGCATGAGCGGAAATGCGGCTTAAAGTTTAGCCGGATGCGGAATTTCCTGTGAGAGCGAAGCGATAAACAAAATTACTTTCCAGCTGAGCGCAGCAACGGTTTGAGCCACACAAGTTCAAGGCTAATAGAAAGCCATCAAAATGCTACCATTTATTACCAGATCCTTCCAAAAATCCCTTTGACACCATTTGTCCACTCCATTGCATCTCCATCGTTCGAACTCCATAATTCTAGTGCTCTTGCTCTGCTTTTTCTTTCTATCTATCAAATGTCAGTTTCAATTTCAGCCAAATCAAATAGTTGTCTGTGTCTTATGCGGTCAATCAGTTGCGCCAGTCGTAAATCCAAAAAGAAGACATTTGTCTGCTGGGATTCGATAAAAAGCAACGAGTTTGACGTTGGCCAAACACTCTGCTGACCAAATTTATTATTTGCTGTGGTCAGTTTTATTTTATTTCTTAAGTTATGCCAAGTTTATGATTTTATTTCATATTATACTTTATGGGGTTTATATACATATATATAAAATGTTAAATATTTAACTATAAAAAGAAATGCTTACAATTCTGGGCACATAAGAAGCCAAAGGGAAATGGAATTGTTATATAGTTCAGATACATTTTAATTTTATTGAACATAAAGTTTTTTATTTTCTATCAATTGAACAAACAGAATTTTATGTATTTTAATTGACTTTGTTTACTTTGAAATTATATTTATGCATATTCTGGAATCCATCTGTATCGATTAAAAAATCGATAAATATTTTTATAGAATTCGTTTAGTCATCGATCACTATTTTCTAGAATTTGTCTCTTTCACTTTCATTTTGATAAGCCTTAATCTAAACTGTTTTGAAAAAATACTCTGTTTTTCGAAATCAATAATTTATCGATTTCACGCTCATTTTGTACAAGAAAATCTAACTAATTTGTTGCTTACTTAATAAGTGGCATAATATCATATACTAAGCATGTTCTGATCTAGATCAGATATTTTATTATTCTAGCTGTGCACTACATAATCGATATTTATCGAAATTATATCTATAGTTGAGTAATTTAAGGTGTTTTGGTTCGATATTGTCTTGGATTTGGTTTATACCTTGGCTTGGTATACCATTGAGCTCAAGGGTTCCTTCTTATCAATGAAAATCGATAAACAGGATATGTTTCTATACAAATGTATGTATCAGGCAATGGTATGCATGGCCGATACCAAGTAGTATATCGATTCTTTATGAGGACTATAAGTCGAGTCAATAACATCTGTGTTCATGAGTTTATCTGTCTGTCCCTAGGCACATATAGGCGCGTCGATGAATTCATTAAGACTAAAAATTTTATTAAAGAAAATTGATTTTCCGTTACAATGAAATCGATTAAAATCGATATGAAACTTCGATAATTTATGCATATCTCATACAAAATTTGTTAGCTAGGAATCTACTTAAGCAGACATCGACTAGGCTCACATTTTGCATACCTACCCACGATTCAACAAGTTTAAGAGAAACTTTAATATAAAGATAGATATTTTTTAAATTATTAGCTTTTTCTTCTTTTTGTTTTTTGTTTTTGTTTTTTGCTTTGCATTCACATTTCACGTAGGTTGTCGGAGTATTTATTTTCAGCTATTATTTATGTAATTGCCAAATGGCAGACTATAAATAGGGAACTACATTTGGTGCTGCCTCAAAGTAATTTGGCTAATGTTAATGAATGTACGTCTGCCGTTCGGATGGAGCGCGGAGCGAACGTCTTATCTGTTAACCTGTTGATTTATGTGCGGAGCGAGGCGGGTGGGTTGCAGTCCCTGGGCGCTTTATTTTAGCTCTGACTCGAAATGCTGACAGCCAGGCAGCAAGGCAGCATTCACTTCATTTTGCCAGTGTTTATTAAATATGCCGGCAATTTCCTGGCATTTGTTGGCATTTGCGTTGTCGGTACGTGGGGCAAATGTTAATGGTAGCCTGCCACATAGCTACAGCAATGGCAATAGCAATAGCAACAGCGCCTTGACTTATACACCACATTTCGGTTGCATCTACCAAAACGTGGCGCAATAGCGCAGTTGCGCAGTTTATTTCATTAAGTTCATAAAAATAAACAGCAACAACAACAGCAGCTGAGTTTTGGACTTGGCAAGTGGAAAAGCTTGTTGTTTCCAGCAATTCTCCAGTGCTTTGTATACCCTGTAATAGTTGTTGAAATGTGCGTAGCACAGAGATGAAGTTGTCTAGAAGTTCATTAATCATGTGTCTAGCTTGACTATTTGTATTAAGATAATCATCTAGGGCTAGGAATTCTGGTATATATGGTATTTACTATATATTTTTGTAAGTTTTCTTTGACTTTCAGATAATCGATAATTATCGATCTTAAAATTGTCTTTTTTATAATGTTTACTTAAGCTGTTTGATTCTTATTTGTTAAAGGGATTCAATTTGGATTGTCCTTGATATTTAGAGCTCAATTTTTATTTTGAAATTAATTAAATATATTATATATTCCAATAATCGATAAATCGATTTAGAAACTCTCTATGAAGCATAGAATGTAGAGTAGATAGTCTAAACAGCCAGAGCTATGTGAAGTTGAAGATCTGCAGAGTTATTGTACAATATATTCAAGAACTTTTCTAGTTACATGCCAAATTGATATATATCGATAACTAATCGAACTTATCTAAGAATAAGTTTTATAAAATCTTCTTTTTTTTATGAAGAGCTAGAGCTATGCGAAGCTAAAGATCTGCAAAGTTATTGTACAATATACTTAAGAATTTTTCTAGTTACATGCCAAATCGATATATATCGATAACTAAGATAATTAATCTAAGTTTAACTTTTATACAATTTTCTTTATTTTTGTTATGAAGAGATAGAGCTAAGTGAAGCTAAAGATCTATCAAACTATTGTACATTATATTTAAGAACTTTTCTAGTTACATGCCAAATCGATATATATCGATAACTAAGATAATTAATCTAAGTTTAACCTTTTTACAATATTCTTTATTTTATATTTCGACTGCTTAAAAAGGAACTACGAACCCATTTATTTGATCTTACATTCAGTTCACTTTTGCGTGGTAACTCTTAGTCGCTCACTTGCCACCTGCTGCTGCTGCTTGCTGTTGTCTTCTTCAGCTTACCTTTACAGCTCTATTTACAGCTGCAGTAGCTGCTTAATCCTTGGCTGGGCAAATATTTCATTTCATTTCGTTTAGCTGCATCTAGTTGTGCGGGCAGTGACTTATGGTGATGAATGTAAATGGCAAGTACCCCAGAAGAAGACCGACACCCACAGCCACAGCCCCAGCCACACCCAAAGTCACACCCACAGTCAATCTCCCGCTGCCCCAACTATCAGCTTTGGCAAATTTTGATGCGCTTTAAAGAGTGCAAAGGCTTTTGCAGCTTGTGCAGCCTGAGCCAAGCGATACGTGCTGTTGGCAATTGTCACGTCACAATTGCATTGTGCAACTAACAAATGTGGCAAGAGCAGCAGCAGCAGCTCCAACTTTGCCCCCTCCCTGGGCAGCGGACACCCTTCTGGCATTTAAAATTAAATAACTATTCTATTGAACTGCAAGAGAAATGCGTTGACTGCATTTTGCCGCTCTAAATGGCGTTAATAACATTTAATGTGCGTGCACTGCATGGCATGCCAGGCCATTAGATACCCCACCTCGTGCCTCTCTCGCCTAATGTGATTTGCTTAAGTTAATTTCGATTCTTCTACGCTTTTATGACTGTTGGCTAATTGACTTTATTCCGTCGGACAGCGTTCAATGACGCTGCTTTATATTAGCTGTATATACATAAATTTATATATGTAAAGTTAGATATAGTTGCATCTCTTAACGATTTTGGTTACTTGCATCACTCTCAGATTTGTTGCCTCAACTCCACTACGTTGCTGTGCTATCAGCTTCTTTGCATACTTTAGCTGCCCTGCCAGTTGAAAGTTTGCCGTTTTGCAAGTTTTTCGCAAGTCTTGCAGAAAATTATACAAAAGGCAAACGTGTTGTGGTGCTGGGTGGTGCAGTGGCGGGCAGCCGGGGTAGGTGTGATTCGTGGGGCATAAACTGCTGCATGCAAATATGCATTTGATTACACGCCAAAAACTTGCAGCCAAACAAAGGCAATGCTCAAAGTTGTGACAATAGCTGTGCGCGCACAGTGGTACGAAGTTGAAGGGAATTTGAAGCAAATTTCTAATCATTTTTTATTTATTAATAAAAAAATAGCATAGTTTTATGTATTCTATTGTATTTAGTTATTAGTATTAATTTTTGTATATATTCAAATTGGACTTAGATATAGTTAATGCGAAGGCTGTTTGAAAAGTTTTAAGAAATTGTAGTAAATGAAATATCTAGAAATTTTGTTTAGAATGTATTATTTATTTATAAAATATTTATGAAAATAGAAAATATTTACGTGTTCTATATATTACAAAGTTGCATATATTTTTTTATATTTAAATTGGACTTCTTGCGAGGGCTGTTTGATAAGTTATAGTAGATTTGCAGGTCGTTATAATTGATATCTCATAGATCATAGAGCGATAGTTAACATAAAAAACTTTCAATAATATAATAAATTAATAATATTAAATTAAAGCACAATGAAAACTCCTAAATTGAGTAGTTGTGTTTCCCATAACTATAGTTCTTGAGCTGTTTGAGTTATCGATAACATCTAGCTGCTAAAATATTCAACACGATTTGCCATTCGATGATGAATCATCTTATGTCTGCCAATCAAGTGGAAATTATGCAAGCAACGTAAAGTTTTCAAACTTTTTCTATTTTATTAGTTTGTCAATTTCTCAGCCTATAGCTGAGTTTGCTTATATCTATGAAAAACTCTTCAAAATTTTATAGAAGAGTTATAAAAGTATATAATTTTTTACTAAACATTTAGATAATTAAATAAGATTTAGTAAAATCCTTTGCAAAAACTTCAAACATATGCATTATGAGCAATATTTTCTATAAATAATATATTATAGATAATATAATAATATAATATAGATAATCATATTTGTGGTTCATTTCGTTCATGAGAATAGTAGCAAGTTTTACAAAGTTTTTCTTTGAACTGATCTTAATCATTCCTAAGAAGTTTGACTAATTCTTCTATGCAGCTGCAGCACTGTGCGCCGCTGTTAGAGCCGCCACCGCAGCCGCCGTTGCCGCAGCGTGTGGAATGACTTTTTGCCGTCGCTGGCGGGCGGCATTTAAGACGACAGCCAAGCAAAGTAAATTTGTGTGTTTATTTGCAAACCCCACGGCGTGTGGATCTTCTCTCTCCGCCCGTCTCTCTCACACTGCTGTGTGTGTGGCTCAACTTTCCACATTTTGCACCGCAAGCGCCAAAACTAAAGCAGTTACAGCGAAGGGGGCGGGGTAGGTGTATAGAGATAGCGCCAAAAGACACAAAATGTCAATCGGCGAAGTGGAAAATTTTCATTAAATTAAAAAAGCGCACACTTTTCACACACACACACAAACACAAACCGAAAATTGTCGAGTAAAGAACAAACGCAACAGTAAAGAAAAAATGGCAAGAGACAGGAATAGAGCAAGAGAGTGTGAGAGACAGAGAGAGAGAGAGGGTGGGGCTAGAGACTATGTGTGGGAGTGGAAAAAAATCCCAATGAATGCGCAAAGTTTTATGTTTTTGGCTGCCGGCGGAGATTTTCTTTATATTCTTTTTTTTCTGTGCATTTATTTTTTGTTGAGGTTGCGCTGAGTGTGTGTGAGTAAGTGTGTGTGTGTGTGTGTGTGTGTGTGTGTATTGGTGTGTATTGCTTTTGCCAGACAAAACGTATAAATGTGCTTAGGCAAGCGAAAAGGGTGTGACAACTGAGCGCAAAAAAAAACTGTCAAAAGCGATGCGCCTTAAACTATGCAACAGATTTTTTCGCTCTCGGACTTTGTGCTCCCATTGACACCTAATTGACTCTCGATTCACACACATACATACACACACACACATACACTCACACACACATACGCCAAGCCATACAATCTCTTTACAATCAAACTACACAAAGATGGAGCAGGCAGCGGATGAAAAAACGAAATATAATAATCTGCTGAGCCAAAGCAGCCGACCATTTGTCCCAGCTCTGAAAAACCTTTTTGCCCACAATTTGTTTAACAAAAAGCCTTTTGACTCTGTCAAGCAGCCTCAGCTCAGCAGCTGGAGCAGGTCCTTCTCCCAGTGGAGGCGGCGCTGTGTTGGCTGCTGCTGCTCAATCAATCAAAAGCCGCTTGTGGCTTTTCTTCTGCTTTTCCTTTGAGCTTTAGCCGCGTTAAACAAGTCGTGTAAACTGTCGAAATATCTGCGACACCTCCCGGCCCAACACGCCCCCTTTACTGTGGGGGCGGTTATTTGTGAAAAAGTTTGATTGCTTTAATGAGCTGTTGAGCTGCTGAGCTGCTGAGCTGTTGCGCATTGCGCATACGCAGCGTTGTGCCAGACAAATTATGACAATATATAAATATTTATTTAGTATATTTGTATATATATTGTGTTATCCTTGGTGTGCGCGCTGCCATCAATATCCATTTCTCTTTTTAGCTGATTATCTGCTGCTTCTGTTTGGCTTTGTATACCCTGTAATTATAGGGCTATGATAAATGAGACAATTTGCATAAATTTGATATGGATTAGTCTTAGACTGAATAAATTAGACTTAGACTGAATAAAGAGGCTCAAATTTATTTGATTTTTTTTTCTAAATAGATAGAAAAAATATTGTATCAGCTTACAAGTTTAAATATTTTTTATTTATTACTTTTATTTTTATTTATTTTTTGTTTTTATTTATTTTTTTTATTTTTATTTTTATTTTTTTATTAATTTTTTTTTTATTTAATAATTTTTTTTTTATTTTTTTATTTATTAGTTTATTTTTAATTATTTATTTATTTATTTGTATTTATTTATTTATTATTTATTATGGAGATTATAGAAACATAATTTTATGCTCATTTTTTGAGTAAGAGCTCAACATTATCGCAGAAATTAAAGAAACAAATTAAAACTAATTTTCATATATTATACAAAGATCTGCTACGTCATACCCTGCAAATTCTGAAATATAGCTAAAGATATATGTGTTTCTTATAACAATATTCAGACCAAGCCTTCTTTCAGTGTTTAGTTCACTTGTTATCTAGATAGTTTTGAAATCATTTCTAAACTTATTTTTATATTTTATACCCTGTTATTATGAGCTATTGGAAGACTGTTTGCAGCTTACATTCATTATCTTAGTTCTCATATACCAGCTTTAGTTTATCTCTATATCTCATTCTGTTACCTCTCTCTTTACTGCTTCACAAATCGATCTCTTTCTGAGTTCTCTTTTAGCAGTTTCTGCTCAAGTTATTATTTTCCACTGCTTTTAGTGCTCAGCTGCTTATAGAGTAACAACAAGTCGTATAAGTTTAAGTTCTCTACTTTATTCCTGGTTTGTTTATTTACTTTGGTTTCCCTTTGGAGCGCGTTAATGTGCTTACACGAAAATCGTTTTAAATTGTTGTTTTTTCTTGCTTTCTTTTCATTTCTTTTTTTTTTAGCGCTGTCCGCGCTCTGTCATTGTCAATTATATATTTCGTTTTATTCTTGCCTGTCCCAAAACTGGGCAACAAAAGAAAACAGCCGCCTCGAGCTGATTTGGCCTGTCTATGTGGACCTCTGTGGAGTTTTCTGGACTCTGGGCCCCGCTGCACATGTTGCGTGTCAGCTGCGTTGCGTTTTCGCCTCTTCGTTTTTTTCCGCGTCATTTTCTGAAATTGGCATTTAGTGTGCGACGAGCGGGATTTACACACTCACACAGACACACACATAGACATACACTACACTTACACTCGCACACCCATCTAGATTGAGCTGCCTTCGTTTGGCTGTCTCGCTATGGTTTAGTTACACAATGGGTGCATTCACCTACGCGCTGCTGCCACCCCGCTGTGGATGCCACACGATGGCTTTGCCACCGGCTGTGGCTCCGAGCACTGCCACTGGC
Organism: Drosophila leonis; assembly: GCA_035045365.1. Taxonomy (NCBI): domain Eukaryota; kingdom Metazoa; phylum Arthropoda; class Insecta; order Diptera; family Drosophilidae; genus Drosophila; species Drosophila leonis. The sequence continues at coordinate 1,155,651 of JAWNPC010000338.1, read as the reverse complement.
TGTTTGTCTGTCGCGTTTCCTTAACATGACATGGCGCGAGTGTGCGAGTGTGTGTGTGTGAAAAGTGTTGCCAGTATCTGTTACTGCATCGCTGCATTTGTCTGTGCAACCGCTCACATTTCGTTTATTAAATGACAGCACGATATCTGCAAATGAAATTTTCCTTCAACGCATTTAGACGCTGTCGTCGCTTAGAGCTGCCGCTTGCCATTGCCGCTGCTGCTGCCTTCAATTGCTGAAATTGACAGTCAGACAGATAGATTGACATTTAAGCAACACTTTTGCATTGAACGCATTTAGACGCATCATAAAATTTTGTGCTCTCCATTTTTTATGCGCCTCAGCACTTCAGCACTCCACTGCCGTCGACAACTATTGCATACTTTTTGGCTTCTGCAGCTGCCCATTATTCCCTTTCAGCGAAGTGACAAGCAAATATACCTATTCCTATTTATTTATTGTATTTCTATTTATACGCAAGTTACAAAAGAGAAAAAGTTTTCTATGAATAAATTATGGCATTGATCCTTTCTCCTTTTATTCGAGACTCTTGCATTATTAAATGAGTTGGAAAGCTTAGCAATTTTAGAACTTTTTGATATGAGAGGTATTTTATATGCATATATATGAAGGATGGAAGAGAGATAAAAGAAGGGTTTAAGTTTATAATTCTTTGAGAAAGGTATTTTTACAAAGAACTAAAATGAAGAAGAGTTGGAGTAAGAACATAGGAAGTGACCAGAAGAGAACAAGAAGCTGAGAACAGCAGTGAGAAAAGAAGCGGTGAGAAAAGAAGCGGAAGAGCAAAGAAGAGAGAATATAAGAGAAGGGAAGACAGAACAGAGAAGATAAGAGAGAAAAGAAGAAAGAACAGAGAAGATAAGAGAGAAAAGAAGAAAGAACAGAGAAGATAAGAGAGAAAAGAAGAAAAAACAAAGAAGAAATGAAGCAAGAAGAGAAGAGAAGAAGAAGAAGAAGAAGAAGAAGAAGAAGAAGAAGAAGAAGAAGAAGAAGAAGAAGAAGAAGAAGAAGAAGAAGAAGAAGAAGAAGAAGAAGAAGAAGAAGAAGAAGAAGAAGAAGAAGAAGAAGAAGAAGAAGAAGAAGAAGAAGAAGAAGAAGAAGAAGAAGATAGAAGTAAGAAGAGAAGTCAAAAGAGAAGAGAAGATCGAAAGGAGAAGAGAAGGTAGAAGAGGAGCAAGAAAAGAAAGAGAAGAGAAAATACAAGTGAAGATACGAGAAAAGAAAAAGGACAAAAGAAATGAAGAGAAAAGAGAAAAATGATGTGAAGAGAGGAGCGAAGAGACAAGGAAATTGAACAGAGAAGAGAAGAGCACACAGAAGAGCAGACAGAAAAACAGACAGAAGAGAAGAAAAGAAAGAAGAGTAGAGGGAAGAGAGATGTGATGAGAAAAAAACAGAACTTATCAAAACAAAACAGAACTAAAGAGAGGAGAAAAGGACAGTTGAGATAAGAAGAGAGAAAATGTTATCTTTATCTTTCTCTCAGACATGAAAAGAAAAGAAAAGAGATATAACAGTGCAAGAGAATTTAATAGATACATTTTTAGGTACAGATATTCAATAAGCAATATTTTTTAGCAGATCCTATACAAAGAAATTGTCCAATGAAAGACTTAGTTTAATCCATGAGAATCTCTAGAAAGACAATGTTTAAAAGTAGCTATCAACTTATGCATAGGTTAAAGTAAACTTGAAACTAAAATATCACAAAAATCTCTTTAAAATTTGATGGTTTACTCAATTTGTTTCTTGATATAAAAGTTAATAAATTAAGTGATATTGGGATAAATATTTAATTCAATAAATAATTGGCTTTATTGAGACTCACATGCATTAGAAGTTGACCTGATATGATCTTTAGCGTAATGAAAGACTATTTCTGTCGCGAAAAATCAATATTGTGACGGTCCGACAAGTCACAGCTGTGCATTATTAAGTAAATAGTTATAAAAATATATATTTTAGCCTTCGCGTGTCAGCTAACAGGATAATTGAAAATTAATAAATCAAGCCAAGTAAGTTTTTTTTTTTGTTTTGGTTTGATGATGATATGGCAGAGTCATCCAAGTTGGTCAGGGCACAAAAAGTCAAGTAAATGAGAAGAGCAGAAGAAGTTGAAAACTAGCTGGGAAATCTCTGTAGAAATCTTAAGCAACTCCAATTAGACGTTTGGCATGGCAAATGGACAAATAAACATCAAGGCATAAGCAGAAGCTGAAGCAGAAACAAGGAACAGGACAAGAACACGACCGAACCAAACTAATTGAACAACATGAAGCAGCAGAAAAAAAATCGAGGAGAAACAGCACAGAATATGGCTGTAAAACTTTGCACGCTTTCTTCTTCATGCAACAATTGTTGCAAGTCAGTTGGCGCCGCTAATGAAAAACGGCAGCACCGGATGCGGCAGGGACGAGTGCGGGTTGCCATTAAATTTTGCTTAATAAAGTTGCAGCTGGCGAGGAGCAAGCGAACGAGAAAAAAGTAAAATAACAAATAAAAGTAGAAGCCAGGAAAAAAATGACCAAACATCAACACTTAATTGTTTGGCTGGCTTGGTGGAGTGACTGGGCTGTGACTGCGAGCGTGACTAACAGTGACTGCAAAAAAAAGGAAAAAAAGAAAAGTAAATCGTGGCACGCTACGTGCCGAAACTTAACATATTCGCGCTGATTGACGGCCCATGTAAACAGGAAGAGCGATGGACTGACTATTTATAAGAAAAACAGCTGCCAACTGCTAGGTAATGGGAGTCCACAAAGATTTTATTTTTGAAAATATGTTGGCCGATAAATTATAGATTTATTTTTTGTTTTACTAGAGTAATTAACTAAGAGAGAATAGTTTAAAAAACTGTTAAAGTCAGCTTAAAATGCATTTACTTAAGCACTGCTAAGTTAACAGAAAATGTTAGCAGTTATGCCTGCTTTACATAGTTGTCTTAAGCTTAACAGTAGAAGCTGATAACAGTAGAAGTCAATCTCTATTAATTATCACTGTTAATTTAACATATGAAGTATACGTTACCAGCAACTCCTTAGTAACTCCTGCTCAAGTTTCGGCATTCACACATGTTAACATGCAAACCTGTTAAGAACAGAACACAGCTCTGCAAAGCTTTGCCTTTAACATAAAGCAAATTCTGTACACAACAAAGTTATGTTAGACTTAATGTAAGTACTACATAACATATCACTGTTAAGCAGTACCAACATAACGTAGCACTGTTAAGCAGTACTAACATAACATAGCAATGTTAAGCAAAATCAAAGCATTTTCCAGTTTATTTTTGTACAAAGTTTTAATATAATTATAAATTAACATGGAAAAAAACACTGTTCAGCTAACAGGCAAGAGTTTGGGTCTTTTTTAATTGCACTTGTTATAAAGTTGACAATTTGTCTAACTTGTGCACAAAAGTTTGGTATAAATCAAGTTAATATATTTGATTATAAAGATACCCTTTAAAAGTGCTTGTGCGCCATACTTATCTCCATGGAGATGAGATTTGTTTTAGTTGGCCTTTTCACTCTGCCTCTGTTCTCTCTCTCTGTTTCTGTTGTTGGACTAGCATAGACGCGTTGATGATGTCTTTTCACGCTCAAATTGAGTTAATTAAAATTGTGGGTGCAGCTGAGAGATAGAAAAGAACCGACACCTACAACTTTCGACAGGTGCGTGCTATGCGCTGAGTGTCGCCGACAAACCGAATTAATGAGCCCTGCGCATAGGAAGTGGGCAGGGGATTGCAAATGGGCGGCGGCTTGGGCGGGGGGGAAGTGAATGAATGTAATGAAATTTAAATACTCGTTTCGCCAGCATTGCGAACATTTTGTCTTATTTGAACGGGGAAACGTTGGCGGCGTTTGGCCAAAATGATTAAGTTGCTGATTTCTCGCAGACGCTGGCAAAAAGTTTTCAATTACCCCGCATTTATTTTTTGTTCAATTTTAATTAGTAAGCACAAACGAAGCTGAAGTTTACTAAAGATTTAGCTATATCAAGATATAAACTCTGAGCCACAAATAGCCACGAATGCAGTTTCGAGCATCCAATTATCGTAATTAAGTTCGAAAGGAAAAGGTCATGGGACCGCAAGTCAATTAAAACTGTATTTAGTTTGTAGAAATTTTGATAAATAATTGGTAATTTGAATATGCTGGAGAAATATTAAATTTATGCAATTATCAAAAGATTTTTCGTAATTTCTATTCAGTTTCTATTGAAAAATTGGACTTGATTGTGGATAGCAAATCTTGAAGAGCCAAAGTAAACTGTATTTATTTTTTATAAATTGAAATCTAAATAAATAAATATTGTAAATACTCTAAATGAATTCTTAAACTTTAAATTCAAATCTAAATAAATAAATAAATAAATAAATAAATACTCTAAATAAATTCTTAAACTATAAATAAAAATTAATAAAACAAAAAGATATTTTTACAGCAATTGCTTAAATTCATGCTCGAACGCTAAGTCCAACTTAAATAGATGCAACAAAAATTTTGTTTGACATAAAATCTATCAAAATCGATTATTTTTTGCACATTTTCACTTTACAGGGTATTTATGAGTGCAGCCTTATGTCATTCTATGTTGAACATGCTTTTGCATTCGTATTTATTTGGCTTTCTTTTAAATGATTTAAATGTGACTCGCGAATAAATAAATATTGACTGTGGCACGTCGCTCTGCAGGAAGGAAAAAAAAAGAACTCAAATAAATATGCAAATTCTTTGACTTTTGTTTTCAATTAACTTTTCTTCCTTGTTTTCCTTCTCTGCTTCTTCATCTTTTTTTTTGCTCAGTGCTCGGCGTGTTTTTCTTTTCAGTGAATGCGCGACAATGGCTGAATGCTTAATTCTCAGTTATAGACAATTTTCCGCTTGGTGTGAACTGATTTGCTCTATATGTGTGTGTGTGTGTGTGTGAAATTGAGCGGAATGTCAAATGAGTCTTGTTGTTGCTGTTGTTGTTGCTATAGAATCGAACTAAATTTGAATTTTATTTTACGCTTCGAACTGATCAATGAAATCATCAATGGAATCAAATCAATGTGAAGTGGAAAAGTCGCTCTGTCTTGTTCTCTCTCTCAATGTGTTTTTCTCTCTCTGTGTGTTACTTTATCTCTCTCTTTCTCTCTCTCTCTCTCTCTCTCACTCTCTATCTATCTCTCTCTCTCCCTGCTTCTAGCTTATCTTTAATTTACTCTTACAAACAAATACAATTTCCTCCTTTCACTCTGTATTGAATCCCATTTGGCACTCGTTTAAATGAAACAATTTTGTGTTAATTTATATTGAAGCCTGCCCACAAATGTGCGCCTTGTGCTATATTTATGCAGCTTTATGACCGTCCAGCTTCATATTTTGAGTAGTTTTTAATGGCTTCACCGCAGGACGTAAACTTTGCGACTTGTCGCACGTCCAAAACCTAACCCAATAGGCGGTCCTATTCAACATGAAGGACATGCCGTTATTAGTTTCTCTCTTAGTCCAGTCCAGTTTCGGTTGGCAAATGTGCCGCAAAACATGCGTGGCCAAAATGCCAGAGCTAAGGCCGCAGCAACCGCAGACCGCATATCCTTACTTGCTTTCGCCTAGTGTTGTTGGCTCTAGCGGGCATTGGCTGCCCGCTGCGCTGTTTTTGCCATTAATTTCTGGCTCTTTGCATTCGCCCGGCCAGGCTCATAAAATATGCCAGCTTCAAAAAGCCACAAAAGTTGTTAGTTGGCGGCTGGGTTGAGCGCCTTTTACGACCCAGTCTAAAGTGACGAAACACATTTGGAGAATGTCAGCAAACGAGATAAAACATCAAATACGCATCTTTTTATTACGCCTCACAAACTCAATTCAATATGCAATTTGTCAAATGGCAAATGATATCAAACATTAAATTTGCAATTGATAAGCAGCTGCAGAGGCGTCTTTTTCCATTTTAATTTAATTAGTGTGTTTATAATTGGATTAAAACTGAGGCGAATCGAATTTATGACGTGAAGTTGCTGGAGCAAGTTTGACTATGGCTGAATGGAAGATGGAAGTAGAGATTATGGTTTGAGTAATTTGCTATAATTTGTGTTGCATAAGTCAGGTATTGATTGCATAATATTGGTTTATTTTTGGTATATCTTAAGAGGGAGTCTACAGTAACTTAACTGTCAAAAACTGAGGAATAACTGAGGAAAAGACGTATATGCATAATTCTTGGTAGACCAATAGAGGAATAGAGGAAGAGGAATAGATCAATAGAGGAAGTCAACAGTAACTTAGTGTTTTAGTTGAGAGTTTGACTGATTCAGAGTAAGACTGTAGAAGATACTGTATTTCCATATATGGCCACGCTGCCAATGGGCATAGATTTAACTGCTATATATTTTTGATTTTATTTTTTCTATGCGAGTATATATTTCAGCATTTCTGGCTTACTAGATATATATGTTTATATAGGTAGAATTGTTTTCAAAATATATTTATCAGCAAATGTTGCTGTCCAGTCGCACTACTATTTTCATGAACACAGCTGTATACAAGTATATTATATTAATATGGTTTATCAATATCTAAATGTTGAATAAACATAATATTTAGAAAAAATTCTATATTTATATATATATTCATTTTAATACTCGTCAACACAAAATGTTTCTGTTCAACATTTCAGTCGCACTACTATTTTTATGAACACAGCTGTGTACGTTATGCCTAAACTACCTGATTCATTCAGTCTTTAGATAACAAACTATAGATTGTCTAAAGTCTTTACTACTATTTATACTCTAAACTATCTGAAGTGCTAATGTAAACAATTTTAGTTAAACAAGTTAAAAATAAATTAATTTAAAATCTGTTTTCGATGAAACTTTAGTCCAATGCATAAATATATATGTACTATGTATACATATACTATATGTACTATATATATAAATATTATATATTCTATAAATACTTCAATCGACTTTATGCATAGATCTATTTTGCTATAGATATAAAGCAAAGATTGAGCTATAAATGCTTTGAAGGCTTCTAGCTTTATAGACTTATACAGTTTCACCTTAAACATATTAACTATTTTCTAACTATTTTGAATTTATATCAACTCTTTTACATTTTTATAAAAAATATATACATTTCACCTACCTATCAACTCTTTATATACTTATATGCCTTAAACACTTTAAATCTAATCAAACTATAAATATAAATCAAATTTGAGAGAATTGCGTTAATAAATAAAAGTTTATTGCCCTCAGACACTCAGACAATGAAGGCTTATCCATGCTTGTGGACTTGCTATAAAAAAGAGTTAGAATGCCCATTAGTTGAAGCCTTTAAAAAAAACTTTTGTGTATTGACCACATTTTGAGTTATGGCCGCTTATGCTCGCATTTGCTTGGCTTTGTTGTGCCAAGGATGAGCGCTTTTAAGGCTGGCACAAATCCAGGCGCTCTTTGGCTTTACAGCGAAAAGTAAAGTAAAGAAAAGAAAAACCCTTTCATGTCATTTGCCACACGCTGAGCTGCACGGATTTGCACGGCTTGCTCTTTGGCCAGGCCAAAAGCAACTACAACAACAACAGCAACAGCAACAATAAAGGTAGCGAATGCAATTTAACGCTTCAGCGGGCGTTTATGACGGAGCAGCACGATGACAGCGCTGAAGTTGCTTTTCAATAAGCTGCAATTGAGTTTGCATAACTTGGCTAAAATATGTATATATATATATCTACTCTCCAGTGTCATAACTTTAAGTTGTTTAGCGCTTTAAAGCAGCTGCCTTCAGCTTATGTCACGGCTTAATTCAATTAAATTAGATTACGCATACGCCACGTAGCCAGGCACATTGGGCTGCCTGGCCCAAAGGTCAATGGCTACGCAAAAGCGTAACTTCAAGTTTTTCTTCTTCTTCTTTTTTTTTTGCCTCTTCTGGCTGTCAAGTCAACTACCTTTTGTAGCAGCTACCGCTGCAGTTGGGGGCCAGGGCAGCTGCTTGGCCAAAAACAATCCGCAAACAAATCCTTGATTTATGCGCACATCCTTGCGCACAAGCCAAACATTTATTTCCTTATCCACTTGTGCCAATGCGATTTGGCCAGCCAGCGTCTTGGCCCAGCCCAGCAGTAAAACTGGCTGCTAGCAGACATTGAAATGGACACGCACACACACACACACACACACACATGCTACGGGGCAATCAAATGAAAGCAAACTAGCGCCTGCTCTAACTGCCATTGTCAATTGTTGTTGTTGCTGTTGCTGTTGTTGCTTCTGTTGCTGCTGCGGCTTCTGGTCAGCGCGTGTTGACGATGATTTAGTATTATGTAGCTGCAAGGATTTAGTCGTGTACTCGAGCATGTCTGCACAGCATCCCACTGGCCGCATCCTGTGCATCCTGGCTTTATGCAACCTGCAATCAGTGTTGACGGCTTTTGCAAAGGAATGAAGAGGAGCTAGTTTATACTTATTTTGGCCAAAGAAGTGTAACAATATTTTCAATATTTATGTTATCGATAACATCAAAGTGTTGAAATATTCCCACTGGCCGCATCCTGTGCATCCTGGCTTTATGCAACGGCTTTTGTAAAGGAATGGAAAGCAGCTAGTATATATTTGAGTTGGCTAAAGAAGTGTTAGACTTCTTTCGATATTTATTTTATCGATAACATCAAAGTGTTGAAATATTCCCACTGGCCGCATCCTGTGCATCCTGGCTTTATGCAACCTGCAATCAGTGTTGACGGCTTTTGCAAAGGAATGAAAAGCAGCTAGTATATATTTGAGTTGACTAAAGAAGTGTAATACTTTTTTCGATATTTATGTTATCGATAACATCAAAGTGTTGAAATATTCCCACTGGTCGCATCCTGTGCATCCTGGCTTTATGAAACGGCTTTTTGTAAAGGAATGAAAAGCATCTTGTATATATTTGAGTTGGCTAAAGAAGTGCTACACTTTTTTCGATATTTATGTTATCGATAACATCAAAATGTTGAAATATTCAATAGCATTTGCCATTTTAGCAGCCGCCGGACTTGCTGAGTCGAGCTCTCTCACATGGTGATTGATATAGGCTATAAGCACGTCCCCTAGGGGCTTAGATATACATATTTATATAGTATATTTTCTAAACATGAAATTCAAGTTACTCTAGCTTCAATAGATTCAAATTTCACTAGCTGCAATAGAATCTATGCAATACTTAAGCAATAGCGTCCCCAGAAAGGGGCATATCATAGCATATAATCCACAATTCCAAGTCTCAAGCTACCATAGCGAACAGAGTAACATTGCCCAAATTTAATTTAATTTAATTTAACAATGAGTCTAAAAAAGTTTTTAAAAAGGCTCCAAAATAAAGTTTCCTTAACTTTCAAGTTATGACCATAAAACGGCTAAATTTGGCTAGAAAACAGCCGAAGCTTAGGCAGCGCTGGCTGCAACCTGCGTTAGCTTCTCTCTTATTTGTTCAACTTTGATACATAACCTTGAATGCGGTTCGAATGTGGTTTGAATGTTTGTCTTGCATTCATCTCAATCTCAATGCGGAATGAAGTTTAGTTTAGTTTAGTTCAGTTCAGTTGAGTTCGTCCTGCTGCAGCAGTGCTGCATCTACTGTTTGCTTATTTGTACAAATGGCTGCTCGTTGTCTGTCTACATGCGTCTCTTGCCTTGCCGCTCTCCCTCTCTCTCTCTCTCTATCTATCTGTGTGTGTTCATAAATTCTGTAACTGCTGCCGTCTTTGGAATGTGTTGCTAAAAATTCTAGATAAATGATCTTTTGTCGCTGTGCGCGCGTAGATATTTTAATATTTTTGCCTTGAAACTTGTCTAGCAGCGCCAAAGTCCTTGACTAAGGGCAAATCAAGTTCATGGCGAATGCAGCCAGCAGCCAACAGCCAGCAGCCAGCAGCTGCACTTTGCTAATTCCATAAACACTGCCAAAGCGTCTGAGCTCTATGGCTCTGGCTCTGGCGCCGCGTGCCTGGAATGTTGCACACAATTTCATGTTGCATACTTTTGTGCGCATCCTAATCCAGGCGAGAGCAGCTGGAGTTATCTCCTGCCTCGTCTGGCTTACACTGCGCACACACACACATATGGTTCACATGCACGGCATGACTCTGCTAACAAGCCTCTTCGATGTTGCCTTATTAATGACCTAGCATAATTATGCGAAGTTGTGGGCTGTAGAGCCACAGTGGATTGAAAGTATTGAGAAAATGATTAGAAATAGTAAAATAATTTGATATATGTTAACTGCATAAGGCATAAGAATTGTGGAAATTTTTGTGTTGTATATAAAAAATATAATATAATAATATATGTACATATCTTATATATATTATATGTTCATAAGCTGTCATAATCATTCTCAAATACCTTTTGTTATTATTTTAATTCATTTACAGCTGTGTTCATAAAAATAGTAGTGCGACTTTTGAGTCTGGACTGTCAAATTTTGTAATAAACATAATATTTTTAAAATATCTTAAACTTAATACTCGTTTCAAATTGTCTTAAAAATATTATGTAATTCATAAAATGTTGCTATCCAACACTTCAGTCGCACTACTATTTCTATGAACACAGCTATATATATATCATACCACAACTATCTGTTAGAATAAAGAGTTTTTAAATAGATTTCTAAAAATTAAAATAAATTCTTCCGGGTACTTTCTAGTCAGGTACTCCCGACTGGAGCATATTTACTTATATTATTAGTCTTAGAATTGTTAAAGAGTCTTAATTATTCGATTAGGCTCAACTTATTTCATTTCAATTGATATACATATTCTATGTATGTATTTCAACATTTATTTACAAATTTTGCTTAAAATCTATTTCCGCCTAGTATTTTTAGTTTTTACACCACAGACACATTGACTTCGCACCACTGTGCAGTGTGTGTGCGCGGCGCTTGCTTTTGACTGAAATTAACACGAGGCCACTAAGCCGCAAGCGCTGGCACAAAAGAAAAACTAATTTTCTGCTGCTGATTTCAAATTAACTGAATGAATGACTGAGTGAATGCGCGACTGAGATAAATACACGCATATATCTCGCTTGATACATACACACATACATACATATGGATGTATGAGTGCGTAGTGTATAGCTATATCTAGTTAAATGCCATAATGATGGCAAAAAGCCAGCCAGCGATGCCTTAGTTTTCGCTCATGTTTCATTGGGATTTGTGGCAGCGGCTTTTACATTATGTTTACGAATTCAATTTAAGTATAGCTATTTGCGTTTATATATATGTATATATGCTATATGGATAGCCATTCAGGAAGCTGATGTCCCTCTTCGGTCTGCAGCAGCAGCTGCGCCTGTAATTAGGCAACGGCAATTACCTGGGCTTGTCCATTGGCCAACTCGCACCGCCATCGAAAGTTGGGCTAATAAAAACGCACAACTTTTCTACCAAAACGCATTAAAGGCCATGAATTTCAATTGCTATGTGCACGCGCCCCTTCGTCACCTGCCCCCAGGTGCTTGTTTGTACCTGTCTTTGGCTTATGAATTTTCATCAGCATTTTTATGTCTTGTACCTTTTGAAAATTGAGTGAATAGGGCATATTGTTTTTGTTATGTAAGTAATAGGTAGAAGAAGGCGTGGTTGAGTGATTGTTCAGGGAGTCTATCTTGAACTCAAAGCTTTTAAGACTTGAAAGCCTTCTATAGCAACCTCAAAACAAACTTATTTGAAGTTGTCAATATCCTTTCTTATTGCCTTGAAAGCGATAAGAATCGTTATCAATCAAAAAATTTGCAGACATATCTTGCATATCTCTAAGTTGTCTAGATTCTAGTTGCTTCAAATGTATACATATTGAGGAGCTTTACATTATAAGGACACCCTCATCGATTCACTGATAAAAGCAGTTGAGACATTTGCTTTCTAAGTTCTTCCAGGTATTGCCTAGTCGTGCACTCCCTACTACAGCTAACTTGCTTGTTATATCCTGGCTTGTGCGCTGCTTGGCGAGCGCATTAAATTTTTATTGAGCTTAGAGCAGCAAGTGTCTTTGTCACATCAACCACACACACACAGAGCCATACTCCAACACTCACCCACACCTACACACCCACACCCACACCCACATGCTAAGCTTTAATGCCTTGCACACACATATTTATTTGATTTGATTTAATTTTTGTTTCGCCTTTTAATTAAAATCGTCTTTATTGTTGAGCGTTCCACACACAGCTTATATGCCCCCTAAGCATGACTGTTTCACACCTAAGCAGAGCATTAAATATACATACATATATATATATATATATATATATATATATATATATATATCATAGAACACAAATTGGCATTACTTAGCAACTCTCTGATGTTGTCGTATGTAGTACAACCAACTCGAGTGGTTTTTATGTGGGCCCAGCAATTATTTTATTTTTATGCTTGACTGCCTTTTGGACAAAATGAAAAAAAAAGAAACGCGTCATTTGAAACCTGCGTCTATTTGCTCTAAACTAAATCTGTAAACCAAAACCAGGGCTGCGTGAAACTAATGCGGGTTATATTATTATTATATATTCTTTATATACATCAAAAGGTTTGAGTGCTTGCAGCAGCAGCTTGAGGCGCAAGATCAATTATTATCGATTTTTGAAAGACAAAATTAGGAAATATAATTTTTTGGTTATACCTCTAAACAATCTTTAAGTCCCACTTTTGTCTTGGCATAACCAATCCAGCCCTGGATTTTTTTTTATTACATACACATAAAGCATCAAGTTAAGTGTGTCTCAGCATTTGAAATGTTCAGCCGCAAAACAATTTGAAAGTAAAAAAAAAAATTCTGATTGCTTTTATGGTGCGCTCTGTGTCAGCCGCAATTGGGTTTAATGTAATTTGATTTATATATAAAACTTATACTTAACTAACATATATATCTATATATCTTGCTCTATCTGTATCTTTCAGTGCTGAGCAAGGGACAGGGCGAGACATGTCGCTATCGTTTTCTGGGCAAATATGGCGGCTACTGCTGGATCGTGACTCAGGCAACGATTGTTTACGATAAGCTAAAGCCGCAGAGTGTTGTCTGCGTTAATTATGTCATCAGGTGAGTCGATTCGTTAGACAGTTTTCCCCCAACTAACTAAACCAAGATATATATATATATATATAGAGTATAAGCTATAAGACTATTAATGAGCCTTGAATGTGAGCTGTCTGTATAACAATGCCAAATATTTGCTCATGACTGGAGGGCGGGAGTGAGAGTTGCATTTTTGCGTTTTAATTAAATGATGGTAATTTGTGTTGCCTCAAATTTATAATTAATCAAGCGTATTTAATTTCCCGTTGCCAAAATATTTAAGCACTCCCACACACAGAGAGAGAGAGATAATTTGAAGCATGCCTTGTCATGGCATGCCATTGCCCCAGCTCAAACCACGCTAACGAACATCCACACAGCAGCCGCAGCCGCAGTCGCTTCATTGAACTGCAAACGGCACAGGGACACAAGATTTCCATAAAGACGCACACAACATTTTTCCAACTGCGTTCGCAGTATTTTTTTTTTCTCTTTTCGTATTTCCTTTCCAAATAATTGTGTCAGTCAGCGGCAGGCCGCAGTCATCGGAATTGATTTGCTTTGATTTGCTAATCTGTCTTTATTGATACCCTATATTGATCAAGATAGAGGTTGAAATATAAATGAATTCAGGTAAAGCTTTTCAATTGATTCAGCTAGACAATTTCGAGTTATTTTTATATATTTTTTTCAATTATGATTAGCACAAATATGAAGTTTTAATACTCTGCTTACTCTTGAGCTCTCAGTATTCTCAGCTTTTACAAAAGTAGAGTATCTATGTATTCGTGCACTTGCCAACATTTCAGTATAGAGCATCTGCCAGTCAAGCAAGCTGTCATATTGTTTTCATGAACATTTATGTCAGACTGCTTAAAATTTCCGTCAATTGATTGAATTCGCGCTTGACAACATGGCGTATACTCAATCAGAAAATAAAATTAACATTTTTACTGCGGCTTACAAATTATTTGCGTACTTCTTTTGCCGGCAAGCCTATAGCACCAGGCCTAAGGCCCTTATGCATATTTATGTGCTGGCCTCACTTTAAATTCGTTTCATTTTTATATACCCTTTTCGACATGCCGCACGCATTTATGCATAATATAATATATAAATAAGGAAAGTTTCTTTTATTTGTATCTGTTAATGTGGGCGTGCATTATGGAAATTGCTTAGGCGCTGTACGTGTCGCAGTTCCCTCAAAGAGCCATTCAAACTGCAGATATCTGAGAGACTTTCTATACAAAACTCTTAAATTTTCAATTAAAATTGATTTTTATATCATTTAAATTGCAAGAAATTTGTACAAAAATCAATAAAAACTTCCAATTGATAGTTACAAAAATCGATATTTTAGATCGAATTTGAATTTAACTAAAAGCAAATGCTGAATTAAATTGCTAATAATTCTGAATCCATCGTAACGTTAATCAATAAGTGCTGAAAATTTAAGTATCGATAGCATTTTACTGAAAGGAAATACTGGAAACTAAGGAAAAGTCGAAGCATATCATTAAAAATAAATTAAAATCGATAGTTTTGCAATCGAAAACCATTTTAAATCGATATTTACAGCGATTGATTATTGGCATTTGCTAAAAAGTTAACCATTAATCATTTAATTGAAAGAAAATGCTTGAAATAACAAAAAAGTCAAAGCATATTGATAAATTACAAAAATCGATAACTGTCATAATCGAAAGGCGACAAGAGATGCAATATATTCCATATAAATATTTGCATAATTTCATAGTCAACTAATGTAGGCCTATCCTAAGCTAATTAGCTTAGATAGCATAGATAGCAATACATTGATCTACTATCGATAATTATTCACCAAATTATCGATTACAACAAATAGATATCTTCGCACTGATCGAAAGTCTGTTTCGCTGTTGTGGACTGTAGTTGCACGACCCTTAGCACGCTTTTCCCAATGTCTATATCGAGTTGCCCAACACAATCTGCTCACATTTCCCTTTTTGTTTCAGCTAGCGGGTAAGTATTCAATCATTAAGTATTTATTTCTCTTAAAATTAAGCGTTAATGAGCAAATATTTGTGCATTGTTTTGTTTTGGCCGATTTCCGGTTCTCTCGTGTTGCTCTGTGAGAGAGTCGCAACATGAAAATGTGCTTTTAATTGCCATTTCAGTTGAATGTTGTGACGGGGGTTATTATATTTGTATTTTGATTGTCCACCCACCCAAAAAAACAAAAAAAAAAAACTGATGACCACGTGCCGTCATCGTTTGTCAGTTGTTTTTTTTTCCTTTTTTTCGGTTGTTTAAATTATTTATATAATTATTGGGTTCAACGTGGTCATCATCATTAGAGCATAGAATCAACTGTGTTTTACTTTAGCCTTTAAATAACTTTTGTTAATTGAAGTTAATTATTTAGTTAGCGTTACGGGAATACGTGTTATATCCATGTTTCAAATTTGTAATGTAATGTCTTACTAAACAGTTGATGAGGGCGAAATACATGTATATCGGGTGGGAAGTAAATGTTGCCAATATATATATAAATATATATCTATATATATATATATAGAAGGTCGAATTAGCTGCGGAGCAAATTATATATTAAATGGGATACTTTATTTATTTTTAAGTGGAAATTTAAATATAAAACTGATCTGTTGATAAGAAGGGGAATATCGCTTTCTTTATAGTTGTTTGTTTTCATTTCTCAGTAATTTGCTGCTAATTAGTTGATGCAAAAGAATTATATAAGCTGACAAATAAATTCTTTTTTTAAGTCATATATTTCGGGAATACCCCTTTTTGTTTTAATTAGTGTCTTTATTAAGTGAAACAACAATTCTTTACGAGTGTCAGAATCCAATATAAAAATTCAGCTTAAGTTTTAATTACTTCTCTGCTTGTTATTTCTATTGAATTAGCACTTAAACTAAGGGAATACCCTTGTTATATGCTCTTATCGTTTCCTCAATATCGCTTAAATTAATTTTAAAAAAAACTTCCTTCTGAGCTTAGACTTAACTAAGTAAATACTGTCGAAACTGTTATAATGGGAATACCCCTGTTATATTTTTGACTTTATACAAGTAGATAGATTGAATGATCGATAACTCATATGTTTTTGTTGTTCATTGACTATTTATATATTTGTCTCTAATGCAAATATTATTGCCTTTTAAACTTCAAACTCCAATTGTGCCTGAAAATTCTCAAATTTTAATCAAAAATAAAAAAAAAACAAATTTTAATTTCGAAATAATTCACGGTCGTGTGCATTTGAGTAATTTTCAATTTTATTGGCAGCTATTGTTCTACTCGTTGTTGTTGCTGTTGTTGTTTGCTTAATTGAAAAATAAAATTACGACAGCGAAAAACGGAAGAGACAAGAGACAAATTCGCTCAGTTTGTAGCTTTGCCAAAATGCAAACAAGAAAGAAAAGAAAAGAAAAGCAAAACATTGACAGCCCAATTTTCTATTTGATTTTCCTGTTCTCTTACTTGAGGCCCTCTGTTTTTGGGTATATACTATCTATAAGGTATTGCTCGTTCTGGTAATACAAACATTGATCTGGCTGTGTGTGCGTGTGTGTGTGTGTGTGTGTGCCACATATTACTTTTACCTGCTGCTAATGAGCAACATTTCTTGGCTAATGAGTTTTGGCAGCGCCTCAAGGCCGTGGCAACTGCAAATCAAATACATGCAAAGAGTATGCGTAATGGCCATGGCTTCGACAAAGCTATTTATGGCTGATATGTCGCAGTTGTAATTGTCGCTAGATTTAGCCCTTGCCATTTCTTGACTTGATGAATTTCATTTAAATTTCATAAAAATTGACAAATTATGCAAAGCGCGTAAAGACGCCAAGTTGAGATAAAGATAAAACCTAGAAAAGAATATATGAGAGTAGAGAGTAGAGAGTAGATGTGTGGTTGTGAGTATAGCAGACTGTTCCATACTCTGTTTCTAGCAAAAATATTAATAGATGAGTGAAAGTGAGATATAGATTTTGTATATAGATAGCTATGTGATTCTGGAAGTATTGCAGCTTGCATAAAGATGTCAAGTAGAGAAAAATATGAAAGCTAGTAGCTTGTGGAAGAGTGTAGTAGCTATGCAGGAGTATAGCTGACGGTTAGATACACTGTTTTTGGTATACATGCAGCAGTGTTCATGAAAATAATAGTGAAACTAAATGTTGGGCAACAAAACTTAGTGTAAAACACAATAGTTTGTATGTCTATGTAAAGTTGAAAGAGAATATAAATCTATAAAGCAGACTGTCGGCTGACGGTTAGATTGGCTGTTTCTGGTATATATGCAGCAGTGTTCATGAAAATAGTAGTGCAACTAAATGTTGGGCAACAAAACTTAATGTAAAACACAATAGTTTGTATGTCTATGTAAAGTTGAAAGAGAATATAAATCTATAAGACAGACTGTCGGCTGACGGCCAGATACACTGTTTTTGGTATATATGCAGCAGTGTTCATGAAAATAGTAGTGCAACAAAACTTAGTGAAAAACACAATAGTTTGTATGTCTGCATGTACATCTATGTAAAATTGAAAGAGTATATAAATTTAGGCTGTTTTTGGTATATATGCAGCAGTGTTCATGAAAATAGTAGTGCGACAAGCACAGGACAGCAAAGCTTGGTGTATGTAGGTTTGTGTATGTAAAGTTGAAAGAGGATATAAAGCTATAAGACAGAGGAGTATGCGCGACTGTCTGACTGTCTAATGATAAGAGTATAATATAATAATATGAATCAGTAGATAGACTAGACTTCTAGATAGTCTTTAGCTTAAGTAACATGCGTTAGCACTTTGGCCAACTAACAGGTGTAGACATCTACTTAGCACTAAGCATTTCTCTCTCTTTTATAAAGACTTCAAATATGTCAGATAGCTGTAGGGTATTTGGAATTAGTCAGAGATTGTCAGGCGTGTGCTAATTAACATTGATTAGTTTGGTGAGGCACCAAAAAATTTGCATATTTATAGCGCGTGTTGCATAATTTTAGGCGGCTAAGCGAGCGAGCTGCCTTTAAGGGCTGTTGTCGTAGCTGTTGTTGTCGTTGTCGTTGTCGTTGTCGTCGTTGTACTTTGTTGATTTATCGAATGTGGCTTGGGCTTAAGCTTGCTCTGTTCTGCCCTGCTGCCTCCTTGTTTTATTTTGCTGTGGTATTAATGGAATTTACACGTTCTTAACACTTTGGCTAAATAAAAGCGAAAAAGTTTTGTAAGCTTGGGCAAAAGGGCCGTTTGCCTTCCTCGGCTGGCAACAGCGGGCGGCGGCAATATTGTGGCTAAAAATTAAAACAATAAATTAAAGCCGACCAAGAGCAACAACAACAGCAACAAGAAAAAAAGGCAAAGAA
Source organism: Drosophila leonis (assembly GCA_035045365.1). Lineage (NCBI taxonomy): Eukaryota > Metazoa > Arthropoda > Insecta > Diptera > Drosophilidae > Drosophila > Drosophila leonis. The sequence goes on along the minus strand of JAWNPC010000338.1, from coordinate 1,137,193 downwards.
ATCATTGCATAATTTTTGGGGCAATAAAAGTGTCCTTTTAGAGTTGCCATAAAAGCCACTGCGCAATCCTATTAGGCAGCCATTCAATTAATTTAAAGTGAGGCACGACTTCTAATTAGACAGGAATCGAAGCTTTGTGGTAAATAAATATACTTATATAGGTATGTATATATATTTCGTGCAACTTGTCGTATGCGCAACCTAATGAACCCACAGAAATTCAATCAAGCAACATTTTTGTTTGCTGGCCAAAATTGTTGGTGAGCTTTTATCATGTTGCTGGTTTGCTGCTTGTTTTATCCTTTTTCTTCCTTATTTTGTTGGTGTATCTTTCGTATCCTTCATTGCACAATGTTTTTGGAAAAACTTTGTGTCCTTTTGCTGTTTGGCACTTTTCACATTTTATTTTCTTTTTTTAGGTTTGATTTTTGTTTGTGCTATTTGAATTTTTATCGAGCCCAGTTCACTCCCTGTGTGTTTAACCTGGCCTGGCCTGGCCCTAACTTTCTTTTATTTTCTTTGGGGCTAATTTCGATTTCTTCCGAGCGATAACTTCGGTCAGTTGTTCGATGTGGGCGCTGAACAAAGGCAAATTGAAAAAGTTGAGGTAGTTACGACCCATCCAAGCGGGACAACACACAGCACACAGCGCAGCCCAGCATTGACCTTAATTGCTTTTTCTTTCCTTCTTTCAAATCAATCGATTTTTTACACACTCACAGAGGGAGAGAGCTTTACTTTTTGGGCAGGAATTAACGCATTTAGCTTTTTTTTTTATTATATATTTCCTGAGTCTCTGTCGCTTTAATTTGATGTCTACTAAATGGCAAATGCTTGGGAATCTGTGCAATAAGCCAATATAGGCGCGGACTTAAGATTTATGGCCACACAATTACCCCAACATAAGCACACGCTTGCTTTCTCCCTCTCTCACACTCTGCTATGGTTTCTCCCTCTCTCTCTCTCTCTCTCTCTCTCTCTCTGCTGTCGAATTGCATGTTTTGCGAATTTTTGGACCTTTGCTCGCTGGCTGCCAAAGAATGCCTCTTAATAGGCTTATCTAGTCACGTATTCAGCGCAGCGCAGCATCACGTATTAGCCTAACTGCGAGGGCTGTTTAATAAAACAATATAATTATTATTATGATATAGATACTTTTATTATTTATTATAAATATATATATATATATATATGTTAGGGAAATATAGTTATAGTTTTTAGCCATTTTTTACATTTTTTACAAGAAAAACAATTATTTTTGAGAATTTTTCTCATAAAGATATGGCTTTATAAACAATTAAGCTTTAAAGCTTAGTTTCAGCATATAAAATAGTATTAAGTGGTATTATATATGTATTGTAGAAGGTATTATTTGAAGGTGTTTAGCTTGTACTACATATTTGCAGCACTTCATAAACCTTAAAGTAATTTGTTAATCAGTTTATCACTTTGTTTATCTTTTGTTAAATGAAACAACTTTCAGCTAGACTCGCTAAATAGTCTACACGCATAGCAGCATGATATTATCATTAGCGCTTATCAAGAGTTATCGATATGTTATCAATGAAAATCTAAAGTGGCTTTTTATGCCACAAATAGATAACAACAAAAAATTAACTAGATTTGTGTGCTTTGCCATTAAATTTTTGTTTTAGTTGGAGCTAAAAATAAAATGATTGAATGAAATTCTTATCTAATTATAAAAGTAACTTTTCAATGCTCTCTCGCATTAGAGTGCATATGACAAATTCCTTTTTCTCATAGCTGACATAATAAAACAAGTTGAATCAATCAACTTGGATGGAAAATGCCTTTGCTTTCACGTGGCGTATGCGTAATATGTGTGTGTCTCTGTGGCTATGCAATTGAGACCTGCTTCTAATGCTGTGGCATTAATGCGGCTAAGTGAATAAGTTATTTAACAAAAAGAAGAAGAGAACGAAAACCATGCCTAGCTAAACAATCTATTATGTACATATGCAAATAGCCAAGTGCTCGAGGCTCAAGACTTCGAGCTCAGGATTTCCGTTCGAATTGGTTAACAAGCGTTCAGCTGCGGGACGGCTGACCAATGCCAGCAACTGACGTCAGGTTAATTAACAGTAAATATACAGTCAACTCTTTAACAAAATTTTGGTGTGTGTGGGTGTGTGTGTGTGTGTCTCTGTCTGTGTGTATGTTTGTTTGCGCATATAAATACCGCCCGTGGCTGCCATTTTGGTTTATTTACCAAAGTAAGGCAAACACGCACACACACTAACACACACACACACACACACACTAACACATTGACATTGAACACACGTGCGCCTGTTTACGCCTTACAGCACAGCTCAACTTTAACAGGCTTTCATTCTCTTTTATGTCTTTCTCTCACTTTCGCACTTGTTTGCTCGCTCTTCTTTTAATACCCCTTGAAAGTTGTACAAAGCGGCTATAATGTTTTGCGTCACAGATATGTAACAGTTAAATATTCCTAATCAGCTACAAGAGCTAAGTCGTTCAATCAATAACTGTACAAATGCTAGAGTCAGGGTATTTTCTAGTCAGGCACTGCCGTCAAGCAGTTTCTTTTCACACACTTGCGAGCTGCCTTTGCGCTGTGTGCCCAAAACTTTTGCCTTCGCGTTGGTCTTTCATTTGGGCCACGTGTTTGTGTGCCCAAACCTGGCTTGATTTCAGGTTGTAAGTAGAGATGCGAGTGAGATGGTTACTAGCTCTATCGATAGCTAACATAGATGAGTTATACAAATAAATATATCAATTATGATAATTTATAATAATTAGAAACTATGACTAAGCTATGTCATAATATAGTTAGAACAATTATATTCTCATATATGAAAATTATAAGAAGGCATTTTTAAATATGAATATACATCGATAACAATGCCTATCGATATTGATTATCGATTGCAATCGTCAGCTTTGAATAGTAAAAGTGACGCACACCAAAATTTTATTATATTCTGTGGGAAGCAAACGCATCTGACATTCATAAATCTTCAAAAATCTTTTGTAGCTATCATAAACTCACGCGAGACTTTTACTGTTTGCTGACTTTGAATGCTCATGAGATATGGCAACAACTTAACCCATTAACACAATTTGCAAGAAATGAAAATGCATAAAAATTTTTGAAATTAAAATACGAAAAAGGAAATTTCTGGTCAAATATTTGCTAATTTTGATAGCTAATCAAAATGAATATTTAAATAAATATTTTTGTTTATTTATCTCAAAATTTCTTTACTAATATTTGATTTACACATAGGGCCAACGCAGTCACGTGAGTGCGCACGCACTCACGCGCTCAGCTGAATTCGGTTGGGTTGTCGCGGCTACATTCATAATGTAGTAGCCTTTTAGGCGACAATGGGGCCTGTGGTGGGAGTATTTATGCGTGTACTTAAATGTTTGCTTATCAGCGACGCAGCTGATTCTATTTTGATGAAGTTGAACAACAGCCGACGGGCCAGCGGTGCGTATGCGTGATGCGTAATGCGTAGACGTGAAGCCACGGGGTACGACGAGTGGGTGTCGAGGTAGCGGTAGAGGTAGAACTTGTGCGTTATTCGTTTAGCAGTCAAAAGCAAATGACAAATTCATAGACGCCGTGTGGCAGCAGCTGAGAGCGAAATCAGCTTGTTTGCATTTTGATTATATGTGAATAACCAACTGAGAAATCTGGGTGAAATTGAAGGGAAAAACGACAAAGCTCGGCGAATCAGTCAAAATCTTTCCAAATGTGACCAGCATTTACATCATGGAATCCACCTGTTCTGTGTGGACATCAAAAGATGATAACACACACACACACACACACACATGTGTGTGTTTGTTAGGAAATTGCATTTTGATTGGCCTGTTGCTGACGCTGATAGCGCAGCGTGTCCCAAAATGGGATTTGCCCTTGCCACATTGGCCATAAAGCGTAGCGCAGAATTTTGATGGCTGTAAAAAGTAAAAAACCAGCAAGAAGAGGAATAAGAGAATTCGCAATTTATGCGCTGTAATGCAAAATAAATAAGCTCAAGCATGCTTTATTCTAAAATACTAAAATTTGGATATTAAAAAAAGATGTACACACAGAAAATTACAATCTTTGGCCATGTTGAAAGCCAATTCAGCATTTCACTTGGTTGCGGCCTTAAAACTTTATGTTGCGCTTCTCTTCTTTTTTTTTTCTTGTACATATTAACATATCTGCGCTGAAAATGCCAAGGTCTTTGGGATACGCACAATAAAACCCGATAAATCCGCACAAAATCACAACTTGAGGACTTCTTCACACGCAACGTTACAGGACGGGCGGGGGCAAGGACATACAGGAGGCAACGGGCCGTGGCACGCACGTGTTTGGCTGTGGCTGCCTCGACTTTCTTCCGCTTATTCCATATTCAAATGCCAATGGCAATGTCAAAATATATCCTGGCAACGCATATTTGAATAAACGTCAATGTAATTGACACTTAAAAGCTGAAAAGAAACTGAAATCGAGGCAAGGTAGTCGTAGCCATAGGTTGAGATTGGGGGTTGGTTTTGGTGGTGCTGCTGCTGGTGGTGGTGGTGGTGCTGGTGGTGGTCTTAATGCTCTAGAGAGTACTATGAATTTGTTATGAAATATGCAACGCTGAGAGGTAGATAATGTTGAGATCATCAAATATATAATTCAAAATTTGGAGATTCTAGCTCCAAAGATGTAAGAGATATAATTTATTAACTTCATTTCGATAAGGTTTTTAATCGATAACAAAAGAACGGGAAAAGTTATCGATTTTCTAAAACAAACTCGATAAGCGCGTGCTATACAGGGACTTCCACAACAAAATTTCAAATCTCTAGCCCTTATAGGTTCTGAAATCGACGCGTTCATACATACGGACAGACGGAGAGACGGACAGACGGACAGGGCTAAATCGACTCAGTTCGTCACCCTGATCAAGAATATATATACTTTATGGGGTCTGCCACGCCCCCTTCTGCCTGTTTCATACATTTGACAGCTTAACAAAACCATTATACCCTGATTTCCCATTTTCAATGGGTTCAGGGTATAAAAAAGATACGAATATACATCATACATGTTGTAGCTTAGCCTCGCCTCGTTGATCTATAGTCTGATATAGCAATTGAATTGTTGTTTTGCAGCAACTTCAAGTTTCTTATCATGACCAGAAGAAGCTTTCAAATATGAGCATAAATATTTAATATCTCTTTATCTTTATATAAGCTAATATAGCTTGTATCTGCTATAAACACTGTATAAGTGTGTATATCTAGAAGAAATATCTGTAGCTTCTATATACTTATATCTGTCTATATATAACTGCTACACATACCTTGGGATCAAATACAGGCTCTATGTCTGAGAGTATGTGAACTTCCTCATGCCAATAAAAAAAACTTTGATTTTGTTTATTTTGCTTGCGTAAAAGTAAAGGCAACAAAAGTAGACAGAAGTCAGGCGCTGCTTGACACTCGAAATGTGAGTGTTTGAGTGTGTTTGTGTGTGTTTGTGTGTAGGTGTGTGCTTATATAAAAGTGTTTGTGTGTGTGTGTGTGTGAGTGTGTATGTGTACACCTGGTGGCAGCCCACGTTAAACGCCACAGGATATATATACATATATATTACGGCACATTTTGCCGCAATTGTAGCTCAAAAGAATTGCGAATGCTGTTTACATAAATATTTTTTAAAGTTGCGGCGCCAACAGAAATAATTACAGGAACAAAAACTGTTGTTGTAGGAGTAACAACAACAACAACAGCTTTATTACATACATAAGCACCCACGCTTATGATTTTATGGCTCAATTCGTTTTTGGGCTATTTTTAGGCGCCTGTTTGCCCTTTTATGGCGCGCTCTCTCACTCACTCTCCCACTCACTCTAAGGCTACTTCCTATATAAATATGAGTGTGTGTGTGTGTGTGTGCGTACAATTTGTATCTTAAATTTCTGTTTTTTTTTGTCATGTGTCAATTGAGCTGAGCTGGCAAACAAAATTTTCATTGGGCTAGTCAGAAGTGATCAAATTTACCTTGCCCTCTGACACGCTGGATTACAAAGCAAATTATTTTGTTTGTTCAGCGCTTTCGATGACGTCTACTCATTGAGCAGCAACAACAACAACAACAATAACAGCAACAACAACAACATCAACAAACGCGGAATCATATGTTTTGCTGCCTATCAAATTATTGCGTCGCACAATTTCATACATCTTTTTTCTTGTGTACTATAACGCTGCTCTCTCTCCCTCTCTCTCGCTCTCCCTTTCTCTGTCAAACACAGTCGCTCTCTTGCGTGTCGTTGACTGCTGAAAGTGAAAGTTTTGCTTGCGCTCAATTTCCATGGCCTTTGCACAGCCTAAATGCTCTCCCTCGCGTGTTACATAACAGCAGCCGAACGAAAGCGAAAGCGAAAGCCAAAGCGGACAAAAAAAAAAGAAAAATAAAAATAAAAAAAAATTGAAAAAAAATTCGAGTTCAAGGTCTTGCATAGGCCGCATGCTCTGCCACAGCAGAGAGCGCGCGCCATGACACTCAAAAGCGCTCTCTGCCGCTCTGCTGCTCTCTCTCTCTCTCTCTCTCTCTCTCTCTCTCTCTTGGTCGAGCCTAAAAGTAGGCTGCAGGCTTGAGCAAGTTTTGTGCAATTGAGTGAAATTTGTGACGCGTTGTGCCCGGGCCTGGAGCCTGTGTAACAAAATGTTTGCTGCGCTGCAGCCGAACAGCTGACGCCGACGCCAGCCGCACACCTGTATGTATGTGTGTGTGTGTGCGTGGGCAGCTGTTGTTGTAGCGTAAAAGAGTGAAAGAGAGAGAGGGAGAGAGCAAGATTGGAATACAATGATGGAGCGCTGGGCACGTGCACGCATTACAGTTATTTTATGTTAGCCATTGCAGTTATCTTTGCGCTGCCCGCTTCCTGCAAGAATTACGTCAATTTCGCTTGAAGGCGGCGTTGCCCGGAACACACATTTTGCAGCCCATCTTTCGGCTTGCTTCTTGTGAAGTTTCTCATTGTGCCGTCAGGTTCTGATTTGCTGTGTCAATTGTTTATTTGCTCGTCTATTTCTTTTATTTCATTTACAATTTTCTCGCATTATCCTTTTGCGCCTAGCCTTGTGGTTCTGTCGATTGCCTTATCTCACAACTTGTTGTTGTTGTTGTTGTTGTCCTAGGCAAACTTTTATACGTAATTGCAAATTACGCAAGACAAATAAAAAAAGTGGGCAATGGCAAAAGACGGACGCCATATCCGTACCCGGAACCCTAACTGTACTCCGACCCGTATACGCATTGCGCGCTCTTCACAGCGCAAGTTATTAAAATGAAAATGTGCGTGGCTCCAGCAGGACTACAGGATATCTAGCGTCTGTCAGAGGGAGTGAAGAAGGAGTGTGGGGGGTGGGTTGACTTTCGGTAGGCAGCAGTAGGAAAACACGCAAACTATGTAAAAACATTAAAGCCCTAGGAGTTGTCGCTAAATTTAGCTGCTAAGAGTTGCAAAATATCTTGAAAATTTCAATTTTCTTTTAATAAAACTTGATATATAATATATATAATATATATATCTAGAATTTATATATAGCTTTATGCATGCCTGTGTCCAGCTACTAAGCAATTGATATTTCTTTTAAATATTCGGCATAGCGCATGGGCCTGGGTCATAAATAAACTTTTAAAATTCCTATTTTTATACCCTAAACTGGGAAATCAGGGTATAATGTTTTTGTGAAAATGTATGTAACAGGCAGAAGGAGGTGTGGCAGACCCCATAAAGTATATATATTCTTGATCAGCTCGACAAACTGAGTCGATATAGCCATGTCCGTCTGTCCGTCCGTCCGTCCGTCCGTGTGAACGCAGTGATCTCGCAAACCACAAAAGCTAGAGATCTGAAATTTGAAATGTATACTCGTGTATATCCTACGCAGTACGAGTTTATCATTTTTTTTCGATAACTCATCCCATTTTCTTATTATCGATTAAAATCGATAATTTTACTTTGTTTTTCAAGCGTAACTAGAATACCGTTTTAGCTATAGATTTCAGATTTTCCGTGTATATCCGTGTTTTGAATACAAACATTTGATTTGAATATCGCATCTTCCCAGGGTTCAGGGTATCTCTTAGTCGAGCAGTCTCGACTAGAGCACTCTTACTTGTTTTTTTTGTCGTTCGAATTTTCATAATTTTGAAAAATGCTCTGACAGATTAACTAGATATACATATTAACAAAATGGTTTTCTATATATTTAGAAAATAAACTGAATTTAAGATAAAATTCAGTTTGTTCAGTTTTATATATATGCTACAAATTTTAATTCATTTTTATGCTCTAACTTAAAAATGAGCAAAAATCGAAAAGGAAAATTTAAAAACTTATTTAAAAAAAATATTTGAAAAATTTTTAAAATATTATATAAACTTAATATAAATTCTAGGCATATGTCATCAAGCATAAAATATAATTTTAAAAAAATTTCTTTTAGAATTCCAAATAATTAATTTTATATATTCATATATTTGGAAAAGTATATATAACCAAAAAAAAAAAATATATACATATAGTTATTCAACATAATCTATATATATATCAGAAATATATGTATAATTCTATATTTCTTATTCTATATATATTCCATGCATAGAAATCTGTCTTAAAATATCACAAGATAATCTTATATTTATGCATTTGCAGTTAGGAATACCCCTAATAAAAACTGCCCAAAAGACTTGACCCAAGCCAATTAGCAAAAAGATATTTATTTTGTAATGAGCTAACATTTTTGGCTCTGCTCATTTGAAACTTACAAATCGCTTAGGGTCTGTCACGGACTGAAGGACAGCCGGAACGACAGGCCGGACTACGTGAGCTGGAGCAATGCCAAGGCTTTAGCAACTGTTCAAGAGCAGCAAAAAATATTTATCATAATAATAAAAACAAAATATAAAAATAAAAAAAAAATGCTTTTCTAAGCAAATTTACAAAACAAAAGTAAAAACAAGACAGAACATTGCAGTGGAGTGGAACTGACTGCATAATGCTCGTTCAAGATATGGACAAAGTTAGAAATATTAGAGAATTGATCAGGTTTTGGAATGTATATTTATAGATTGATTATATATTGTAGATTGCGAAACTGATAAAAAGTTTGATAAACATTTGAAAACATTAAAAGATGTTTTTGTTTTTAGATGTCTATCAAAAGGAGCTCAAGAGAAACTTTTGTTTATTAAATTTTAGTACCTCAGCTATATAGCTGTCATATAGATTAGAGAATTCTTCAAGAGTCGTAGCTATATAAGCCTAATATTTCCCATCATTAGCTTCAATAGAGACTTTAGTATCATATAGCTCAACTGCAAGCTGCAGCAGGCGGTTAAAGCCAATATACTCGCTTTCCCAACCACCAACGTTTACTGAAAATAAAATATAAACAAATTCCGCACGATTAAGCTATTTTTATTAATGATAATTTGGCACTTAGCATCGGGCGACAAAAAAAGAAACTGTTCGTATAAAAAAGTATCAGCATAAATCTTGATTGTTGTTGTTCCCTTTTGCCATTTTCCGTTTTCCATTTTCTATTTTCCATTTTCCATTTTGTCTGCTTCACATTTTCACGTTTGCCTTGCAACATGTGACAAAGATTCATTCGCATAGATTTAGTTATTCGACTATATAAACTGACTATAGTCCACTTTGCTAGCCCAACTAGGAAATTCATTAGTTTTTCTTCGTATTTCTTTTTTTTTTTCTCGCGCAATTCAATAAAACTTGTTTACACAAAGCCGAAAAGCTTGAAAAATTAAACGAATTTTGTATGTGGTTTATTTGAAATTTATTATGCATACCCTATAAAATGTTGAATGGGCTATAATTCCTTTCGAATGGGTTTCTAAGAACTGTGTGAATTGTGTGTCGGTATAAGCGGAAATTATATAAGATGATTTGTGTCCAGAATCTAGAGAATGATGTTGTAAACGTTACTTCTCTGTCTAGAGTAATGTTATAAACGTTACTTCTCTATTAGAGGAATGTTGTAAACGTTACTTCTCTGTCTAGCGTAACGTTTACAACCTGAGCTAATGTTTGTCATGCAATAGTATCGCTTACAGCTTTAAGTATCGTTTGTTATAGTCACTTTCTAGATCTTAATACTTTTAATATATACAATATATTTTTCATGAATATAAACTAATATTGTTATCGATACTTTTACTTACAATCGATACATATCTTTACAGTTACAACTATCGTTTGGCATTATATAATATTGATTTTAAAATACAGTCGAGTCTCGATAATTTGTACCCCGCTAAATCGAAAATCGCGATAAATCGAAAAAAAATTCTATCCCCTTGATGGGGATATCTATATAATAGAAATCTCGATAATTTGAATTTCCGTCTAATTCGTAAAAAACCTGATCCCCTTGCCATTTCGAATTATCGAGACTCGACTGTATATATAAATAGATTCACATTTCCAATTGATTTTATAGTTTTGATATATCATTTCCATATGAATTACTACTATCGATAACTGGAATGATAAGCGTCAAACGATATTTATCTAGTAATATTCCGAATTGTTTTTCTTGTAAGGCTTTTATAATATTTATGATATATGCTCCACGAAGAGTCAAGTGGACAGTTGCCTGAAATAAGACAGACTGCAAGCAATTGCTTGATTAATAATCGATAACTATTATGATATATCGTCAATATTGTAAAATTTAACTTAAAATCGTTTGATAATTAGGTTTAAATCATATTATTATATTTTTTATAAATATTATTATTAACGTAATTTTTTCCTCTAGACTAAATGCATTTGTAGTCAAGAATGTATTATTGAACATATCGATACTTATCGATAACCATTTTTTTTCATCTTCATTATATAATAAGTCAAATAATGATTTTTATTCATAAAACATATAAATAAAAATAATTAAAAATATGTTTATCGACGGTGTTAACAATTTAGTTATCGAAAAAATATTGGTTTAGTTGAGTTTAGCTCTGGAAAAAACAATAGAGGTAGACACACTGTATATAGCCAGCCTAAAGCTAGTCCGGCTATTTTTTCTTAGTTTCATTCAAATACTAAATTATATTAGTAAATCTGCAACAAATTACAGGGTATTTGTGTAGTCGAGCAGACACTGGCACACGTCTGCTATTTGTTATTTAAGTCACATGAATTTTGTCAATGTGTATATGCAGATTGATTTTATTGCTGTGCTGATGATGAAACCGAAAGCAAAGTGAGCTAGCGAAACATGTATGTAAGTAGCTGGCTATAGGGAGAATCACTTGCGCGTGACACGAAAATTTTCCAGTAGTCCGAAAATAAATAAAAATGAAAAAAAAAAATAACGAAAACAAAACACAAAACTAGAGAAAGATGCTCATAATTTGTGACATGAAGTCACATGCAGCCCGAATAACGAGACGAGCACGTGGGCTACTTTTATATTCTAGAGCATTGTGTGGGCGTTATTTGATTTGGAAATGGACACAGAGAGAGAGAGAGAGAGAGAGTGAGAATGAGACTGAGAGAGTGTGGAAAAGACAGTTTGATCTTTGGGACAGGCATTTCCTCAAGGACCGCACTTTGATGGAGGCACATGTGCTTGATGGACTTGGCCAAAATCAAATCGACCAAACAATAAGTGGACAGCCTTTAGTTTGAAGGCCCAACACATGTCGCTGTCATTTGCAGGACATGGGGCATACAGGACATCAGTTGGCTGTAGCTCTTTGTTTAACTATTTGAGTTTTTTTTATATCTATCTAGCTTTGACCTTGTTATCATTTCAATTTATTAATATTTCGGCGCACTACATATTTTTTTTTTGTTATTGTCTATGGCGGCATAAATCAAAATGGCTTTAGCATTTATTTTCTGTTTTCTTTATTTTTTGCGTTTTACACACGTGCGTGAGCTTCAAGTACAACAAAACGCACGATTTTGTCTCTTGCTTTATGGCTGTAGCTATTTAATGGGCAATTGAATTGCCCAATGGGTCGTATACTTGATACCCAGTAGCAAATGGCTGGCATCAATTGTTAGGAACTCCAAGTTAGAGAGTAGCTGTTAAGCAGCAAATGTTAGTATATACGATTTAATTAGCTTTTTATGAAAGCTCCATTAAAGCTTTTTAAATATTTAATATACTTTATTGCGGCTTATGAATAGTAAATCAAGACAAGCAAATTAAGTTGAATACTTGATATTTGTGCATACTAAAGCTTTAACGTGCTTTTGACTTATGTGATTAAAGCTTAATATAAGCTTATTTGATTATATAAATCTACCCAGTTTTTGTTCTCAAGGTAAGCAAATATTTGCTTGTAAACGTTGTTTAGGCAGCATTTGCGTAGGACATGTATTGAGTAAAGCTTTAATGAACTTTAAGCGAAAGCTCGGAAATTGTATTGCTTTTTGATGCCAGCACACACGTAATGAATATAAAATAAAACTGCTTTTAATCAAGCTAAGTTATTTCCTTCAGCTTTTATCGTTTGTCGTTTAATGCGCTTTTATCATTTCAAAAACTAGCTGAAGCTCTTAAAATTTTCAATATCTATACAGCTTTTAATATTAATATTTATTGTCTTTATATAGCACACAAATACTTAAAGCTTTTTTTTTAAACTCAAATTAATCTGAATTAAATTGTTATAGAATTTGATTAATCTTGTAATAACACAAATTTAGCTGTGGTTTGCTTTGGGCTCTCTTTGATTTAGTAAACTTGAAAACATTTCTTTGGAACAACTTTACTTTATATTAAAACCCTCTCTCTTTCGCTCTTTTTACAGCGTATCTCTTAGTCGAACAGCTGCAACATTTGATTAGCTTCACTTGTTATTTATTTGAGCGCATTAAATGTTTTATGTCTGTGCCGAAGATGCTCAAATTGCGTGTCAATACGCCAATAAGTAGGCTAAGAAATATTGTTTAAGCGCTCGCGGCCAGGCTGTTTCACTGTCTGTCCGTCTGTCCGACTGACTGCCTGGCTGCCTTTCTGTCTGTCGCTTACTCAATAGATGGCTTAAATGATAAGTCATTGGAGCTAGCCAATTCGAGCCACACCCCATTTCCGACTGATGAGCCAAACAGAAAGCAATATTCTGCTTCTGCTTCTGGTTCTCTCTTGTTTTTTGGCCATTGCGTGCCGCCGGGTCATTATTTGAGGTCTACTTTGGCTGGGAGTTTGCATTGTTATTGCTGCTGCTGCTGCTGCTGCTGTTGTTTTTGCCTTGTGCAAATAATACAAATATTATATTAATTCACATTCGGAGCGAAATGAATGAAAATGCCATAAACTGAAAACACTCGGACAGTCCAACACCGAATACACTGGAAGTATTTTGTATAATTATAATTATTTTAATATATATATATATATAAAAATATATAAAAAAAGTTTTTTTTTCAAACTTCAAAGTTAATAGAAATATTTGATAAATTCGTTTACTTTAAAATATTTATTTAAAATTTATTTTAAATATTTTAAATATTTTCCAATTTGCTACGCCTTAATAGGGCTATCTTATATAGATCTCTCAGTAGAGCAGTTCAAACGTGTTTCAGCTGTAAAAGCTGGCGATCCTAATTCTGTAATAATATAGACTGATGGACAGATAGTAGAGCGCATACTTCCAAAAACCAATATACTCTATTTACTTTATGAACAAGTATACAAATTTGCTGACGCTTTGAGCCTGATCTTATGAAGCATCATATTAAGCATCAGCTTTTTCATAAAGCGAGAAAAACTATAGAGACACATAGTAGAAAGGCGAAGAAAAAGAGAGAGAGAAAGAGAGAGACAAGCAGAGATTGAGAAAGTTAGATTGAAAGAGAATTAGAGAGAGAAGAGAAACAGTGATAGAACAAGAGCGAGAGGAGAGTTAAGAGAGACAGCTGGAGAGAGAGAGAGAGAGAGAGAGAAAAAAACATAGAGAGAGAGAGAGAGAGAGAGAAAAAAAGATAGACATAGAGAGAGCAAGAGATCGAGCTATATAGACAGAGATAGAGGTGTCAGAAGAGAGCATTACAATTTTGAGTAAAGTAATTTTTTGCTCAAAATCTGATGTTTCCTACAAATTAAGAAAAAACTTTACTTGAAATTTTCAAAAGTAATAATAAAAATAATAATAAAAACAATAATAAAAATAATAATAAAAACAATGAATAATAAGCGACTCTATAATGCTCGCTTACAGTCAAATAATCCACGTACTCAATGGATATTATCATAAAATATTTAATATTCAAAAATATTTACAATTCAAAAATTGAAATTTTTGTAAATTTAAAAATATTTTTAATTTTTTTTTTTTTTTTTTTATTTGGAAGTGCTTAATTTTTTTATTTATTTTTATATTACATTTTTTCTTTATATTACTTATTATTTTATTATTATTATTATATTACATCTTTATATTACTTATTATTTTATTATTATTATTATATTACATTTTTTTATTATTTTATATTACATTTTTTCTTTATTTATATAAGATTTCAGCACTTCCCTAAAAAGCTCTCTACACATAGCCAAATTTCTCGCAGTGTAACTAAACGACTGCTTCATTCATTTGATGACTTTGTTGCTTTCGATTTGGGTTGGGGAGCGGGCGGCTTGCGGGGCATTTGACTTTGACTTTTTTGGCCGCAATGATGATGTTAATTTCCTGCGTTTCGTTACATTTTCCGACATTTGCGACTAAACAATTTTTTGTATTATTATTATTAATAATATCTGTGCGTACTTCGCAGCGCGACATTAGCGACATCATCAATCATAACACGAACTCGACAAATTTTTTATTCTAAAATTGAAGTGACTTTTTTGATTGTTGTTGTTCTTGTTGCGTGTCAGCTGTCAGCTGTTATTGTTGTTGTTGTTGTAGACAAGCTTGTTATTTTAATTAAGCGTTTCATTATGTTACTAATTTGTTGTATTTTGAAGCTTTTTGAACAAAACAAAAATAATAAAGCCAATTATTCGACTTGAAAATTAATTTCGTTTCTCATTGTAATTATTGAAATTTATATATAAAAAAATATATATTTATCTTCCGGTTAGCATGACTTAACATGCACATAGAAACTGTGTAAAACGATGCGTAGATGATGCGTATGATGATGATGAGTATATATACTAAGAGGCATACTTAGCAATAGTATATATACTAAGAGGCATACGTAGTATATTTAGATGTAGGCCAAATGTTGGAAGTTTTAGCTTGATGCATTTACTTGCTTTAGTTAATAGATTCCATTGCATTGATGTGTTTTATAGTGTAGATTTATACCCTGTAAACATTCAAAATGGGAGTTGATGGCTGAAAGCTATATGGTTTATATACCACAAAGACTTTTATTAAGCTTTAACAGTCGAGTCGATGATACACCTGTTAATCAGTACGTTTATTTCTCTGTACACCTTTTTCTCTGTACATCTACTTCTCTATCCGTAGGCATAAACGTATTAATCTAGTAACCGATGAGAACTTTAAACTTGAAAGCTTACATTATATCTGTTAACTCCCATAACAGAGTCTTATGAAGCCACTTAAAACTTTTCTTTCATTTCCTTGAAATTGTTTGTAACCTAAAGAGAACTTCAGATATTTGAGTATTTCTCGTATATTATAAGAGCTAGACTCACCAAATTTGGTATATAGCTTGCCTAGAAGTATACAAAAATAATGAGTGATTCAGTTTTGGGATATCTAAAATATGTTATAGGTTGCGTATATATATAACCTATATTCAAGTTGATTTTATTATATTTTATCTCTAATGTATCTTATGTATCTAATGATTGAGAAACACCACCTTATGCTGAGTTACTCTCTTTCTCTGAGTATTTTTACCTGTGATCCGGAATACTCAGAGCTGCTCAAAGGTTCAGATGGACAAGCTACAGCGATCTATGCTGAACTGAATGTCACTTCGAAGAGCGACGCCTTTTATAGCGTATATCCCTATGCTCGATTGCTTTGACGTTGGGAATGTTCATAAATTCCATCTTCATGCTGAAACCGATCATGAGCTTATATACCCTATGTTCCATTCCCTTATATTATATCAAATCTTGTGCTTCTCCATGATCTGAAATATGCTCATATTACAGTTTATTTTATATTCTACTATTATATATATTAAAATATATATATTATGTATACTATTATCATCTACTATGTTACCTTTGTTACCTTATATACATATACGTTCTTAACTATTTCACAATTCTATTTAATACAGATCAAAGTTAAGCTAAGATTCTTAATGTTGCATACCTGTTCCATACTTCTTCCCATTTACAGGGTACAGGGTACCTGTTCCATACTTCTTCCCATTTACAGGGTATTTGCATGTTTAGCTCTATCACTTCTCACTTCACTTCAACACTTTCTGCTTGTTTTTGGCTTTGTTTTCACTCTTGTCAACAGATTTGCTAAAACATTTGCTCGCTACTCCCATTTCCAGATCCATTGCTCTAAGCACACAGTGCAAAAACTATCTAAATATTTTGTTGTTGTGTTGGTGGGTTTGCTCGTAAATTAATCGCTATCATCAACATCATCATGATTTCTGGGCAGTGCTCGACTCCTGTTTGCCTTAGGCTTTTGTGGGCTTTTATTGCTGTGAGCGAAATGTCAACACAGTTACAGTTGAGGGGGGGCCATTGAGAGATACTCGGCAAGAGATACAGCTACAAATACCAGATACATTTCGACTGGCTTAGTTGTTGGCCCATTTGGCTGTGTTTGCTTATGTAGTCGGCATGCTTAAATATTATGTTAAATATAATAAATTTGTTAGTCAATCAATCAATCAGTCAACTTTCATTATGTGTTGCGCTTGACATCAATCGCATCATAACAAGCAAAACGGGTCGCGAGAGACGGCGATTCACCTGTGCGCTCGCTCATATTCAGTTATTTGAGCCTTTGCCTGCTCCGATCATTTATCATGGCGAGGCGTCAAATTAAGTGTTATGCTCATGTTGAGATACAATATCTAAACGCAAATAAGTGGTTCAAGTCCTGCCTGAGTAGCTGAAATTACAAACGCACACACACACACACACACACACACACATACATACCAACACTCTTACATACACACATAAGCAAACAGTAGCTGCGGAAGCATAGCAGAAATCGTATAGATTATATGCACACACCCGTTTCACCCGTTATACCCGCCTGTCTGCCTGCCTGGTAGCCCTTACCGATTGACATACATACATACATATGTATCACAAATACCAACAACAACAACAGCTTTGCCTGTTATATGAGACCCAATATCTCATCATCTGTGTTGTTGTTGTTGCTTTTTTTTTTGTCTCTGTTTTTGTTTGGCGTTTGTCTTGAGAAACTTGATTTTTCGTGCGTCGCTTTAAGCATACCCTATACAAGCGCATGTGGCATGTGCGATTTAATGCATTAGCAACGACTCATTAATTTCGCATTATTGTAGCTCAATTAAATATGAATTAATTAATAATGTAGAATTGACACACTTTAGTTGATTTATATATAATGTGTTATATGAATTGCTGCTGCTCTATAGGGTATTTGGCAGTGTTTAGGCTCTGCTTACACATTTACATATGTTCTGCAATTTTAAGCGTCTGCTCTGTGTCTTTGTTTAGCCTATCGTATTTTGCACACGCACACGCACACACAGACACGCACACACATTTGCATGTGTACAGCTGTGCGTTGTCTTTTGTATATTGCCAAATCACTTTTCGTACTCTTTTTTGCTGTGCCTTGCTTTATTTTTTGCCAAGTGAAAACCAGTTCCAGCAGCTGCGCCCGCAGCAGCACAGCCGCAGCGACAACAGCAGCGACAGCAACGGCGGCAGCGGCAGATGCCGGCCGGCATACATTTTGGGCATTCAGGTCTGGCAGTCGATCATCTGATCGAAAGTCTGGCATGCTAAGAGCTTAAAACATGTTGCGCGCGCTCTACCGCTCTCTCACACTCTCTTTAGCGCACTCTCTTTGAGTGCTTTGTATGCTGCTGCTCTGAGTAACTGTATGTGTGTGTGTGTGCTGTTGTTGCAGCTCTTTATGTGAGTTGCAGCTCCCGCTTTGGTAGGCCTGGTCAGCACGCACGTAGACCAAAGCAGCGTCGTCGATAGTTTTTTATGTGGAATTCCGTGCGACGTCTTACAACCGGGCCAAATGCTCGCCGCCTGTTACCAGGTGTATTTGATTCTGTCTGCATGTGAGTGTGTGTGTGTGTGAGTGAGTGTGTGTGCGCCTCGGCATTTGTTTGATGACGTGATTTTGACAACGTTTGCCCCCATGAATCAACAACGCGCACATTTCACAAATATTTCACAAATTTTTTGCAAAATTACAACAAAACTCAAATTGAGGCAAATAATTTGCAATAGCGAGCGGAACTTATGAAATGTTGCTCCAGCGTTCGATTCGAATGCAACTCAAAGGCGGATATTGAGTCGAGTGCAACTCGCAGGCGGATGTTGAGTCGAATGCAACTCACAGGCGGATGCTGAGTCGAATGCAACTCGCAGGCGGATGTTGAGTCGAGTGCAACTCGCAGTCGGGTATTGAGTCGAATGCAACTCGCAAGCGGATATTGAGTCGAGTGCAACTCAAAGGCGGATATTGAGTCGAGTGCAACTCGCAGGCGGCGGATATTGAGTCGAATGTGCAACTGCGCAAATTGTTTTTCCTAATGCCTCTGCCTGTCCGCCCTGCTCGTTGCACTCTTCCTCACCCTCTGCCTCTGCCCATCTCAACATGCTGAGCCATGTGTGGGCGGGCGTCCCATTTCCATTTGCCAGTAGCTCACTATATAAGGTGCGAGATCGGAAAAAGATTGCGATTTTCACATAATCAAGCCAAAAAGCGAGTAATACGAGTTAAGAACAACTTAAGTCGCGTGTCTTGCGAGTGTGCAATTCGACGTGCCCCGCCCCCCTTTTGATACGCTGACGCCACAAATGCAATTCTCTAGAGATTTACTACCATATAAAAACTATTTATTATAAAATTGTTATCTATATATAGTTTATGAATCATTTGTAAACTTTCCATTTCTTTTGAATGACGATGAACTTAATAAATGTTTGATAAATATTTTGAAATTGTAGATTTGGAATTTACTAGATTTTTACAGCAATGTTAGCAAACCATTGGGTATCAGCCTGATAAACTCTTTCTCTCTCTCTCTCTCTCTCTCTCTTTCTATCTCTGTATCTGCTGATTCTTGCCGAACAAAGTTCATTTAACTTCTAAAGTTCAAGTTCTGCAAACAATTTGTTTGCCAAGTTTCTTTCTATTTCCGCTTAAGTCTTAAGAAATAGAGCAAAAGCGAAAGAAAGACAGACAAAGACAGAGAGAGAGAAAATGAGACAGAGAAAGAGTTAGAGACAGAGTGACAGGAAGGGATAGTGAGGGAGAAAGACAGAGAGAGAGCGAGACAGAGAGAGAGAGTGAGAGAAAGGGGGAGAGAAAGCGAGATAGAAATAAGGAGTGCGACAGAGAGAGATGGAGAGAGATCAGATAAAAAGAGAGAAAGAAAGAAAGAGCGAGGTAGAGAGAGTAAAAGAGAGATAGAGAGAGAGACCGAGATAAAGAACGATAGAGGGAGAGAAAGAGAGAGAGAGAGAGCTAGCTAGAGAAAAAGCGTGCGACAATGGGAGAGAGTAAGATAGAGAGAGAGAGAGAGAGACAAACATAGAGATATAGATCAATATAAACATAGAGAGAGAGAGAGAGTGAGAGAGATATATATAGTAAGAAAGTGTGAGATAGAGAGTGATCGAGGCAGTGGGAGAGAGTGCGACAGAGAAAAAGAGCGACAGAAAGAGAACGACAGAGAGAGAGAGAGAGAAAGAGCAAGCCAGACAGATACAGAGGAGATATATAAAGAGATGGGATGAGAGAAAGACGGAGCGAAATAGAGGGAGAGAGAGAGAGATGAAAAGATAGAAAGGGAGAGAAAGAGTTAGAGATACCGATAGAACGAAACAGAGAGACAGCGAGACAGAGAGTGAACGTGACAGAAAGAGAAGTAGAGAAAGACAGAGGAAATGTGAGAGTGAAAGAGAGAGAAAGAGAAAAAGAGAGAGAAAGAGAAAAAGAGAGAGAAAGAGAGAGAGAAAGAGAAAAAGAGAGAGAAAGAGAAAAAGAGAGAGAAAGAGAAAAAGAGAGAAACAGAGAAACAAAGAAAAAGAAATAAAAAGAGAAAGAGGTAGAGATATTCATAGAACGAAACAGAGAGACAGAAAGAGAAGGAGAGATAGACAGAGGGAATGAGACATAAAAGGTAAAAAAAAAAAAACAAAAAGAAAGAGGTGGAGGGGGGGGGGGCCATGTGGATATCGAAATATATTTATGTTCCCCCTAAAAAATGTTTGATGGAAAACATTTGATACAATATTTTTCACTGTTCAGTGCTCACTATTTTTGGATCGCGCTATCTTAGATCTTATCTGACAATGTAGAACATGAGACTTCTTTTTTTCACAATTATTAAAGATATTTTCTAGTTTTATTAAATATATAAATATATATATATATATATAAATATATAATTGATATAACTAAATCTGAAATGTCTTTCAATTTCTACATGATTAATTAATTTGTCCACTTTGAGAGATTAGTTATTATCTCAGATATAAATTATATATATATAAAAGTAGTCTCTTTCAACAGAATTATATAAAATTTTATAATATATAAATTTTATTATAATTATAAACAAACTTTTTTTCCATTAATTTATTCTTTGCTAAAAGTTTTGCTTTTGTTTGAAACATTTTGAATCTGTTTTATGTATATGATTCGCTCAGTTTTGTCATATTTAGCATTTGTCAACGCTTTATGTTTACTTTGAATTGTATTACGAATCACTCTTAATAAACTGCTTGACTGCTTGACTGATTGATTGATTGACTGACTGACTAACTGCTTCGCTTGTTATATTTTTGGGGGCTCGTCGCTGACGTTGCATGATTGGGCATAAAAGATGGGGGAGTCTACATTCGCGGGGTGTAACATGAGGCATGATAATTTCAAAAGCACACACACACACACACACACACACACACACACTCACACACTCACACACACTCATTTGTGTATATGTTTATAGATTGCTTTATCAACGCTGTTGATTTATTTTTAATATTTCTCATGGTTTTGCGTTAGCGGAATTTCTGTGAAACTGTCTCTTGTGCTGCTTTTAAGCTGATTGAAGTCGGACAGTTGATTTACATTGTCTGCTGGATCGGATTTATATATATTCTATATATATATGCTCTTATAAATGGTGTTAAGTGCGCTGCTGCTGCTCCTGCTGCTGCTGCAGTGGCCAAAAATAAACTGAAAGATGCGAAATTTTCACATGGGGTGGAAAAGCAGCTAGAGTCAGCGTGTCTGAGAAGGGAGTGCACGACTGGGAGTTACCCTAGGCTGCTTTTAGGCATGCCTACGTATTACATGCATATTCGTATAATGATCTACACATACATACATAATAAAGGCTAAGCTTTCCGCACTGTGCACTTCTTTTTCTACCAACTCACCCACAATAACTTGGTTTCTAGGTGTACGATCTTAGTGAAATTTGTAGATCATATATATGTTATCGAAATATGTCTATATACCAAAGACCGAAATTTTATTATATGTAATTAAGTTTTTGTTTCAATTTTAGAGGTAAATGGGCAAGAAATATTTGTTGAAAATATTCCAAATTTATATATTCATTACAGAAGCTTATAAACTTAATTTAGGATCTCTAGCTTCAATGGTCTGTCAATTATGTATGATAAATCAATAATCGATATTTATCGATAATAATAAAAAAAGTTGAAATATTGCAATTATGCTGTGTGTTATAAGAATATATGGTAAATAGTATATAATAATATATATATTTCAAAATCTGTACAGAGAGCGACAGATACATAGATCTAAAATCTGTAGAGGTATCTGCAAACAGATCTAAAATCGGTAGAGAGATCTACAGAGAGATCTAAAATCTGTAGAAAGATCTACAGATAGATCTAAAATTTGTAGAGAGAGTTTGACAGATAATACTAAAATCTACAGAAAGATCTGCAGATATATCTAAAATCTGTAGAGAGATCGAGAGATTGAAAGTCTGTAGAGAGATCTAAAATCTGTAGAGAGATCTGCAAATAGTTCTTAAACCTATAGAGAGATCTAAAATTTGTAGAGAGATCGACAGATAGTACTAAAATCTATAGAAGGATCTACAGATATATCTAAAATCTGTAGAGCTATCGAGAGATAGAAAGTCTGTTGAGAGATCTAAGAGAGATCTAAAGAGAGATCTGCAAATAGATCTAAAATCTGTAGAGATCGACAGATCTAAAATCTGTAGAGATCTGCAAAATAGATCTAAAATCTGTAGAGAGATCTAAAATTTGTAGAGAGATCTAAAATCTGTAGAGAGATCTAACATTTGTAGAGATCGACAGATAGTACTAAAATCTATAGAAGGATCTACAGATATATCGAAAATCTGTAGAGGTATCGAGAGATAGAAAGTCTGTTGAGAGATCTAAAAGAGATCTAAAGAGAGATCTGCAAATATTGTAGATCTAAAATCTGTAGAGATCGACAGATCTAAAATCTGTAGAGATCTGCAAAATAGATCTAAAATCTGTAGAGAGATCTAAAATCTGTAAAGAGATCTAAAATCTGTAGAGAGATCTAAAATCTGTAGAGAGATCTAAAATCTGTAGAGAGATCTAAAATCTGTAGAGAGATCTAAAATCTATAGAGAGATCGACAGATAGATCAAACATTTGTAGAGAGATCTACAGCTTTGACTATATCAACTCAGTATGTTCTCCCGATCAACATTTTACATACTTTAGACAGTCATCGACACCTCCCTCTACCTACTACATACATACGCACCAAAACAATATACCCCATTTAAGCATTTTCAATGGGCATAAATAACGAAAATGATTTGTCTGCTGCATGAAAATTCCAGCAGATGTTGCGAATCGTGTTTTGTTTTTGTTTCGATTTGTTGGCACAGTTTGAAATTATTTTTAACACTCGAGAATTGTTTCAATCGTCGAACGAGTTGATAAACGTGTTTAAGCCACATTTGTGAAATGTTTTTCAATTGATATATGCAGAGACATAATTCTTTTATATATATATATATATATATATATGATGTATATATATGTATCTAGCTATATATTAAATTAAATTAAATTTATATATTTTTAATTTTTTCTACAAATTTGTGAATTAATTGGAAAATGTTTGCTGTTTGCTGTTTGCGTTTGTCGCTTTTGCAGCGCTTCATATAAATTGAATTTATTTTTGTCTCCGTCAGGCTAAACTGCATAAACATTTCAAATTTATTTGAGTTTTGCTTCTTTTCTGTTTATTTGTTTATCTATTTTATTTTATTTTCTTTTCTTATATTTTTTTGTTCCATTGGTTGCAGCGAGATATTTGAAACAATTTGGCGAAATGGGTTGACTGAGCGTGTGTTTGTGTGTGTGTGTGTGTGCGTGTGTGTGTGTCTTCAAATATGTTTTATATACTAAAAGATGTATCTGAGTTTACAAATTTAACTAGTATATATATATATACTTTATTCCATATATATAAATGATTGATTGATCAGCAGCAAGAGTTGAGTTAATATAATTATTTTGTATGTATCAGAAATCTAAGTTTTGGGCATATTTAAATGATATATTTTTTAAAGAAATCTTTTCGTTAAACTTAAGTTTCTATATCAGCCTAGAACGATTGATTGAAGAACTATATAACTATATATAGTTGTCGTAGAAACAATTGCTTATTGAAAACGAAAAATTTATTTGATTTTCAAGATATCAAAACTAGAGCTGGATCATTCAAGAAACAGCAATAGATCTTCAAATTTTTCTTTCAAGATTTTTCTGTAACTACATACATACATATGTATATGATATCTGATTACTATTACCCAAATTCTATAATCATAATCTAGTAAAAAGTTAGTTTTTCTCCAGTTTAAAGTTTCTCAAGTATCTTCAAATTGCACAAAGAACTTTCTTATAATAGTTGGAATAATTTAAGTATTTTTTATTAACTATTAAATATAGTTATAATAAGAGTATAATAGGCTTCGTCTTGTCACATTTTTCCTTTTCATATGCCTACCGCCATCCACATCATTTGCTTGTTACTAACTCTGCAAACATATTTTCGCACAGGACCATAAAATTTTCATCAGCATTACGTCAAAATAGTGGGCTGGCGAAATTGCAGTCGCAAGTGAAAAGTGCGCACACATATTTACATATACTCCTACTATATATACATACATATGTATGTATGTGTGCTTTGTTGGGTAGATACAGTTGGGTAGATACATATAGAAACGAGACACAGATACACACATTGGCATATTGTATATGTGTGTGCAGTTAGAGATACAGATACTCTGCATGTAGATACTTACTTAGATACAAATTAGTCGATACCTAGATACTCACACATATAGATACAGATACAGTCACATATATACTCGCCATAGACATACTTAGATACAAATAGTCAAGATACAAGATACAAATACTCACACACACTCACAGATACTCGACACATAGATACAAATTCTCGAAATATCAATTATCACACAGTCAAACACACAGATACTAAGACTTTTACAAAATCTTGATATACAGAAAATGAGATACAAATACTCAGATACTCCAAAACACAAAACTTAGATACAAATATTCGACCTATACTGACCTAAACACACAAATTCGAAACTTTAGATACAAATACTCGAGCTATAGATACTCATACAAATTTAGTTATACTCAGTCACAGATACTTATACTCGATATACTAATACTCAGATACTTCAAGACTCAGATACTCCCTGACAAATGCTTAGATACATATGGTCACTCACACAAACACTTAGATGCAGATAAAGATACAGATACATATACTTGAACTGCAGATACAAATACTCAGATACAATCAGTCGATATACAAAGATACTCACACAAACATTTGACAGTTTGGATACAAATAGTCAAGATACAGATACTCACAAACTCAGATACACACACAAATAGTCAAGATACAGATACTTACACACTTACAGATAGATACAGATACATATATACTTACAATACAGATACTCCAATACAATTTCTCAGATCCAATCAGTCCACAGTTTAGATACAAATACTCAAGATACAGATACTACTCACACACACTTACAGATGCACATACATATGTATATATACTCACAATGAAGATACTCAGATACAAATACTCAGATACAAATAGTCGTGCTACACAGATACTCACGCACACATTCGCAAGTTTATTACATTCTCAAGGCAGCCCATAAAATGGCTTTAAATGGTTCTCAGGCCTTTCCCTTTCTCTCGCCACGCCCACCGCCTCCACACACGTATGCTGTTGAGTTAGAGGCCCCAGAACCAATGAATGAATGGATTTGTCTGACATAAGCAAAAAAAATATATAAAAAAATTATTGAATGAATTGCGAAATGTGTGAAATGCGAATTTCTATGGAATATCGAATGTTAATGAAAAGAAATTAGTGTTTAATTAAGTTATTGGCTGTAGTAGACGTTTTATTTAATTATGTTAATACATTTTTTTTTTTAAATATTTTCTTTAACAATTAATTCTTGCTGCATGTGAAAAAGTGTTGAAATTCAGTGCGTTTGGCACGCACAACTTTACTGCTGGGCTGTTGGCTTTCGTTATGTGTGTGTGTGTGTGCGTGAGAGTGTGCCTGTATGTGTATGCCTGTGTGTGTGTGTGTGGCTGCGCCTGTGTATGTGTATGCCTGTATGTGTGTGTGTGTGTGTGTGTATTACGGTTTTAAGGGCCAACACGCAATGGCTTTAGTTTTATGACGAAATTAGCAAATGTCTGTTTAGAAAATGCCACAGCTTCGGCAATCTCTCGCCCTCTCTCTCTCTCTCGCATACACAGAGTCAACCGCACGTATCAATAATAACGGTAAATTGTGTAGGTTAGCTGTAAATGTTTGTATTTATGTGTTTTTGTGTAAATTTCAATTGGTTTCACGAGCTGTTTTTGTGGCATAATTTTTGGCGTTGCGACTTTGAATATACAAAAAACAAATATGAATAAATAATATAAAAGAACGAAACAAACATGTTAATTGCTCTTTGGGCGTCTTATCATGTTATCAGCGCGTTGCATAGTTCAGGTTTACAGTTAGATTAGGCGCGCAGCTCACAAAAATACTTGAGTGTCGCCTGTGTGTGTGTGTGCGTGTGTGTGTGTGGGTGTTTGCGTTATTTCAGTCGGTCAGTCAGCTTTATCGTCAGGTTTGTCCAAAAACAGCGAACAATTAGCGTAAAGCTCTCAATTGCTGAGCCATGCAAATTGAGCCAGCCGCATGCGAAATTGCAAACCAGGCAAACCAGCGGCAGCATCCACAGCAGCAGCAACAACAACAAGAACCACAACAGAAGCAGCGTTTGTTTGACATGCAAACAATAATAAACGAGTGAGAGTGTGAGTGTGTGAGAGAGCGCGAGAGAGAGCTTGAGTGTTTGGCATTTGCAAAAAAAAAAAGAACAACAAAACTAAAACAGCAAAGAAACTGAAAAAAAGAAAGAACGTAAATGGCAAACATTTTGCGCTCAATTTGCGCGCACGCAATGAGTGAAACTAGTCAGCGTGAAAGCACTCAATGGCAGTGCGCCGGCGCTGCGCTCTTTTGAGTGCGTTGTTATTGTTTTGCAAGCACTTAGAACAGCAGCTCGACGCTGTGCTCTTTCGCTGCCAGCAGCGCTGCTACACACACACACACGCAGAGAGCAGCGACGATGGCTACAAGCTTTCAGCTGCGCTGGCATTCCGCTTATTCGTCTCTGGTACGTTGTCGTCTGTGCAGGCAAGCGGCGCAGTCAGGCGCTTGAGTTTTTCCGTGTGCACTTCTAAACTTTAATTCTCACCAAAAAAAAAAAAAAAGAAAAGAAAAAAAAAAAACACAAAACACAAAATAATCAAAAATAAAAAGCCAACAAGAATAATAACAATAAAATTAAAATAACTGGACTCGGCGAACTTGGCCAAATCGAATTAAGCAACGCACAGAGAATAAACGTTAAAAATAATGTTATTCTTGTTAAACAACGGCAAATTGTGCAAATAAATACAAAACGGAATTTCAACAACAAAAGCCAAAAGCCAAAAGCAATAAAACAAATTAACGCCATCTATCGTTCAACTTTCGCTGTAAATAAAACTCAATTGCATTTCCGTTCTCAATAAATAAATAAAATAAATAATTATAATAAAAATAATAATAAATATTAACAAAATTCTATAAAAATGAAAGAAATGTTTTAAAAAGCAAAAGGTAAAAAATTGTTTCAAATATAAAAAAATTATAATTTGTGGCTGTAAAAATAAACAACAAATTTAATATATAAAATATATAAAAATATATATTTATATATATATATATATATATATATATATATATATATATATATATGTATATATGTTTATATATAAACTAGTTGAACACAATAACAAATTTTATATTTTTATTTTTTGACAAAAATAAACTTTTTTTATTATGCGTGAATTTGACGACAAAAAAAGAAAAGAATAAAATAAAACACAAACACACACATAGAAATATATACAGCAATTATATACATGTGTGTGTGTGTGTGTGTGTGTGTGTGTCAAAAAGATTATCAAAAAATAAATAAAAATAAAGAAAATGTTCAACATTTTCGTTCGATTTCAAGAGAAAAAAAAACACACACAAAAGTGCGCACGTTTGTTACACGCGGCAGCGAAAGCGAAAAACAACAACAACAACAACAACAAGCACAACAGTTCATAAAGCAATGCATATTAATTAATAAACAATTACAAATATCAAGCAAAAGCAAAAGAAAAAAAGAAGAATTCTGCAAAAACAAAAAACTTTTACACAACACTCGCACCTAACCTACAAAGCGAACGCGCTGCTGCGGTCGGCGCTGCTGCAGCGGCAGTTGCAAGCGCAACAACAATAACAGCAACAACAACAACAATAGCGCGATGACAATTTTTATTGCAATCTGCGTTTTAGTCGGCGCTGGCGCTGACGTTGACGTTGACGTTGCGCGACCCCCACAACGAAACGCACGATCTGTCTGCTGTTGCCGCAGCCGCTCTCTGTTACGTTTTCTTGCTCTCTCTCCCACTCTCTCTTTTGCGTGCACTGTCGTTGTCGCTCTCTGTAAAGTCCACAGCGGCGGCGGCGGCGGCGGCGTTTCATTTTGCATTTCGCATTTGTTTTATTTATTTTGGCTATTTGGCATTTCGTTTTGTATTTTGTTTTCTTTTTTTCTTTTGCTGCATTTGCGTTTGCATTTGCAATTACATAAAAATGCTGAGCGAGTTAATTTGTTGATGAAATTTAATTGAATTGCAGCTTAATTAGCATTTAGCATCGGCTTGTCAATAGACGCACACACACAGGCACAGAGAGTGTGTGTGTGTGTGTGTGTGTGTGTGTGTGTGTGTGTGTGTGCCTATATGCTGATTACACAACTTGCAGTAGTGTGTGTGTGTGTGTGTGTGTGTGTGTTGTGGCCAAAATTCGCGTGTCATGTCTGTGCGCTGTTTATAGTCTAGTTAATTCAGCTTCTATTAAATACATACCTACATACATATACATACACATATGTATGTATGTGTGTGTTTGTTGCTGCCTCTTTTGCCTACTGCTTTTCATTCAATTTAATACACATTGCCTTTTATGTGCGCGCACACACATACACACATGTACGCATTTCACACACACACACGCACACTCTCGAAAAAAAAAACAAAATGTTCGTCAAAAGCAATTACTGACATTTTACGTTGAGTTGAGTTTCACATGATGCTGCGCCGTTATTGCTCTGCAATTGAAATCAACAGCAGCGGCAGCGACAGTGGCAGCGACAGCGGCAGCGACATCGTCGCAGCTTCAGTCAGGCAGAATTCATTTGTTTTATACCTACATACATATATATTCTTTTCTTTTTGTTCTTCTGCTCTCTCTCTCTCTCTCTCTCTCTTTCACTCTTTCTCTGTGTGTGTGTGTGTGTCTCCTTGTATCTGAGGCGTGTTACACAATAAAATTGTTGCTTTAATTTAGTTGAATCAACTACAATACTTCATTCATCTAGCTGTCGCTATGGCTGTGTGCATACATACATACATATATTATATTTATTTTATTTTCAATTTGCCATTACCAATTGACATTAACTGCATTACCAATGCACTTCTAAGTGATTATTGTTGTTGCGGTTATTTGCGCTTTACCCCCATCTTGTTTAGTCGCGCTCTTGCGATCTGCTGCCCCCTCTCTTATACGCCTGCTCTCGCTCTCTCTCTCTTTTCTCTTTCTTTGTCACTCACTGTGTATTGTGCACAAGCAGAAAAGTGTGCCGCTGAGTGTTTGCAGTTTGTTGAGTGCATTTGTTTGTACACGTGCATGTGTGTGTCAGGCAAAGAGAGAGAGAGAGCGAGAGTGAGCGGTAGAGACGCACTAACAACATCACGCGATCAATTGCTACACTGACTCGACTTTGACTTGGACTTGTGCTTGTGTGTGTGTGTGTGAGTGTGTTACACAGAGTTCAAGAGTTTAGATGCCCTCTCTCGCCTTATGAGCATTGCTTGAGGTGTTTGCTTTCGTCACAGGCCCACAAAGCTTCAATTAAAAGCTCAAAGGCTTAGACTTAATTGATTTTAAGCTTTGTTTTGTTCTCTTTTGTTTTTGTTCTTTTTTGGCAATTTTAATGAAAATGATGTAAGCTAAAAACGCGGGTTCAAACCGGCTGCAACCGGCAAAAAGTACATACAAAAATAAAATAAAGTAAAGAAGCAGCAGCAACATATAGATGAAGCAATTATTTAAGTGTGCTCGTTTTGCTTGTTAGCTTTGCGGCTATTGTAGCAAACGCTTTTGTCCCATTGATTGCCTTCCGGCATAGCTCTCGCGCCCTCTCACTCACTCTCTGTATGTGTGTATGCAGGTGTGTGTGTGTATCATCAGTTTCCATAATTTTCCATTGTCAACAAAAACGCAACTTGACATTGAATCATCTGCACACTATGTCAATGCCAGCTATCAGACCCAAGCGTACCCATCGAAAACCCAGCGTATCTCTCGTACTGCGTAATACCCACTATTTCACCACAGAGACGAGCCCCCAAAAATAAAAAATAAAAACAAATATTCGTTCACTTCTTGACTTTGACTTTTCAAAGTTAACAATTAAGTTTTTTGTTGTTGTTTTTGTTGCTGTGAATTGTAGATTCTTTGCACTTCATCAGGTATTTAGGCGCTACGTTTATCTTTACCTGTGCTGGGGTTGGGGTTGGGGTTGGTTGCCAATTCACGACGTTTTCACGTGTCTAAGGCTATAATGCTCATACGCTGTGCGCATGCACAGGCCAACAGCTGAGTAGCGGCCGATTGTACCGTTACTTATCTTATCAACAAGCATTTGCCGGCAAAGAGAGTGACAGAGATAGAGAAAGAATTCGTAGTCGACTGCCAGATACACTCAAAAATCACTGAATTTTCATGCTTTAGTCACGGGCGCAACGTATGCTTGTTGCAACTATCTGAGCTGAGCATATATAGCACTAGATTATATATATATTATATTGCTCTGTTGCCATGATCTGTGCTGCTATCAATTGGCTGTGTAACGCTTTAATTAGCCTGCCAGACACACCCACCAACGGCGGCTTATCGCGCGACGTCGTCGTCGTCTCGTCTTGGCCCCGTTCAGAGATAAGCAGGTAGAGAGAGAGGGTAGGGCAGGGGTAGAAAAGACCTTGTTTTGTTTTTTTTGTCAAGTGGGTTTGTAAGACATGTCCATTTCCGCTAAAAGCTTATCGTTTATATATATAATTCAACAAAAAAAAAATAGTACACAAAATTTTCCAAAACGTTTGCAGCTCACAAAGAAAAAAGGCTCATTAATAGCAAACAATTATTTATAAATTTTATTTATAATATAATACTAACAAAATTGAACAGAAAAAAACTTTTATTATATATAAAAATATATATTAAATATATAAAAAAAATAACTGTTATATATAATAAAAAATTTATTATATATAAAAAATATTTTTTAAATATTCAAAAAATATTTCGCAAAATTCGCGCGTTTTTCGCTTTCTTAAACGGGCTGTGTCTTTGTAACAAACGAGTGCAACTTGAAAAAAAAAACAAATTTGATTATCATTACGATATCGTTGTGCATCGCCTTTTTGCAGTAATCTTGAGAACAAACATGAGATTTATTCACTTGAGCAACAAACGGCGGCAAGTGAGGAACAGGCAAAGCAGCAACAGCAACAACAACTACCTGAAACTAACAACGAAACAACAATTGCTAAACAACAACAAGTTGCCCAAACAACTAAAGCAACAATTGAAACAACAACTGCAACAACAGCCGCAACAACTTTAGAGCTAGTGGACAAACCCAAAGTGATTGAGACTGCAAACGAAACCACAACAATAACAACAGCAACAACAACAACAGCAACAACATCAACAACAACAACTGCTGCTGCAACTAACCCACCATCACCAATAATAGCAACAACAACAATAACTAGTAACAACAACAACACCACAACAACCTCAGCTTTAGTTAACAAAACGAAACAACTACAAACCGAGTTGCTTATCAAACGTGAAAATAATTCGCCCGGACCGCGCACCATCACAGCACAGCTCTTCAGCAACACTAGCAACAACAACAGCAACACTAACAACACCAACACTAATAACAACAACAACAATTTGCTGCGCATCGAAGAGAAACGTCCCAAATCGGTGACTGCCTCACTCATACGCAGCACACCAGCAATTGCTGCAACCAAGAAGAATTCAATTGCTGCTCAAACGTTGCCGCCGACAACAACAGCAACAGCTGCCATCTTAAACTCCAGCAATTTGCAACAGCTACAGCAACAGCAACAACAACAGCAACAGCAACAGCAACAAGCACAAGATATGAATAAAGGATTCTTATCATTCGCTGATGAAGGCCGAGGTTTAACAAGTAAGTAGAACATACTAATACAACTCACACATAACTAAACACAACAACAACACAACAATGACAAACAACCATAAAGTGAACAAGTTGCATTATGCAAGCAGATAACCCCCCTCGAAAGCTTGAAAAGGTATACAAAATAGCATATAGCTGGGAGTATATAAAGCTATATATATATACCTAAATTTACCTGTATATACCTGTGTATATATATAGATAACTCCCTCCTGGGTGCATTGTGATAAGCAAACGTTAGTTGCACTGCAATCCAAATTATCAGCATTATCATTTAGTTCTAGAAACAATACGTAATGCTCGTTTGTCAGCAATAGGTCAATGGTTTTGCTATCATTTATATGTAATAAATATAATATATAAATTGTATTTATATATATATATATATAGAGAGAGAGAGAGAGAGAGAAATAGAGAAAACAACTATGACATAGCGCTTAAAGATTTTCCATTGTTTGGCATTTTTATAGATCTGCTCAAATTTAGAAATCGCACAAATTTAGTTTTTTTTTCTTCAGAAATAATACCGTGTATTGACCGCAAATAGGCATTACGAATCGAAATAAAAATATGAATAGTAATATGTAACTAGAATTTAGAGCTATTAAAAGCTGACAGGATGCTGAGCTATAAAAACTATATTTATGCTGATGCAAATGGTAAAAATGGAT
This sequence comes from Drosophila leonis, assembly GCA_035045365.1. Classification (NCBI taxonomy): domain Eukaryota; kingdom Metazoa; phylum Arthropoda; class Insecta; order Diptera; family Drosophilidae; genus Drosophila; species Drosophila leonis. The sequence goes on along the minus strand of JAWNPC010000338.1, from coordinate 1,104,309 downwards.
TAATAAAAAGCTAAGCAGAAGTGTGACCATATTTTAGATATATTTCGATATCAAAATGAATTTATATTTGAAAATTGAAAATTTAAAAATTCATAAAAATATGATATATATTATATTAATATATGAGTTCATTTATTTTCTATTTTGTTGAAATTTAAATTCACTATATTATATGTATATATGTATAGACATAAGTATATATGCTAGAAATGACATATGTAATACTCTAACTACACTTAAAGTGTGACCAGCTTATCTTGTGTGATCAGCCGCTTATCTCAGGTGACTCAAACAAACAGCAAAAAGTGAACTTACTACATTTAGCTGTAGGTGCTTAGCCTACTTACTTTGCTACAGCTTAAAATTGATAACACCATTTGCGGTTTTAGGTGTGACCAGGTCAACTGAAAAGTTACTAGAAACAACACATATGCATGCTAAATTACTCTACAGACTGAACAGCTACAGTTCAAAGTTGTAGCAGGAATACTATTTATGAAATTATAATAACACTTTTAAGTGTGACCACATTGCCTGAAAATACACTCAAAGAAAGTTATGAAAGCTTTAACTGCACTTTCAGGTGCGACCAGGCGCAGTCCAAAATATGAGTTTTTCTTAATACTTTAAATACCTTTTTAGCTGTGCCCATATTGTATGAAATTTACTACAAATATGGCATATGCTAAGTCAAGTGCACTTTTCAGTGTGACCAGTATATTCAAAGCTGTACCAGAAATATGTTAGCTGAAATGTTAATCACAGTTTTCAGTTAGAAGTGTGACCAGACAGACTGAAAATTTACTTGAAATATGATATTTATACAAATTGCTCTTTTAAGTGTGACCATACTGTATGAAAATATACTCAAAATATGTTATTTGATGGTTTAAAAATTTATTTGAAATAACATGTTTAAAAACTCAAATTGCAGTCTGAAGTGTGACCATATTGAATGAAAATGTGCTTAAAGGTTGTCATTTGATGGCAGCTATAACTGTGAACCAGCAGTTTGAGAATTAACTTGAAATAAGATATTTAAAAACTCAAATTGCAGTTTTAAGTGTGACCGTATTATATGAAAATATACTAAAACTACGTGGTTTGATGGCAGCATTGTGCTTATAAGTGTGACCAGGCAGTTTGAAAATTAAACTGAAATAAGATATTGAAAAATTCAAATTGTCCAAAGTTATACCAGCAACAGGCAGTCTGCAACTAGTGTAAATTGCATTTTCAAGTGTGACCAGGCAGTCTTAAAACTTACAGAAACTAGCAAATATGACCGTAATTTGATTTGCACTAAAAATGCAAAAAGTTTATAGAAAGAGAACTTTGATTATATTTACATTTATATATTTGCAATATCAATATAGAAAATTAAGTTTATATATAGTAAAATATACTAAAATACGCATATGTTAATGATTCCTGTTTGTTGTTTGTTGTTTGTTGTTATTGTTATTGTTATTGCATTGTTTTTGTTGTTAAGTTGATAACCCCATGAGTCCAATTTCCCGGTACAGAAATAATCCAAAATGTGCATTTGCCAAAGACCAAGGCTGAAGTCAGACGTACGTGTGTGTGTGAGTGTGTGTGTGTGTGTGTATATGTGTGTGTGTGTGTGTGTGTGTGTGTGTGTGTGTGTATGCATATGTATAGTTTGCATATTCATGCGAGTCGCGCCCGTTTCCAAGTAGTTTCTATATAGAAAAGTTAGGCAAGCGCTTGACGTGCGCTATTTGATGCGATTTGACGCATTGTCGTTACGTTATGCGGCAATTTTAATTGGTTAAAAAGTCAATCAGTCAGTCAGTCCGTCGATCAGTCAGTCAGTCGGTCGATCAGTCAGCTGCTCGTTCAGTTTGTCAGTTAGTCGAGTGCTTATCGCCGCTTTGTGGTTGCAATTTGCGCAAATCAAACGATTTATTTGTAAAGACAACAACAGCAAATGCACAACAACAACAACAACAACAACTCGCTTGCATTTTGTAAACAAAATGCAGCTAAACTAGCTACGCCATATAGTATACATACATATATATATATATATATTTATTTATACATAAATGTTATGTGCATAAATGTGCATCAACTTTTGCCGGTTGGCATTTTTTGCTGCTGTTGTTTTTTCGTATTACGTGCATTTGTTGCTATTATTATTATTATTATTATTATTATTTTAGTAGTATTATTAGTATTCATATTGTTGTTGTTTTTTGCTGCTGCTGCTGCTGCTTGTCATAATCATTTAAAATATTACGCATACGCCGCGCTTAACCCGCAAATGCCGCAAATACATTTCGCTACGTTTCGTTCCGTTCGCTCTTGAGCCAATTAATATGGTTAAGCGATTCGGTGGTGTCTGTCGTCCAGTTTGCTGTTGGCGCGTGTTGCCCAGCTGCCTCAATGGCCGTAGATTCCCAAGCTTGTATGTCGCCTCTGACATCTGTCAGCGGCACTGATCGCCCACACTTGTGGAGCAGCCTGTGCCATGGCTACCTTTCGTCTGTGCGTTGCCATCGCATTTCGATTTTTCTATTTTCATTTTCGACTAGCGCGTGCTGTTTTTTTCCTCCTGCTGCTGCTGCTGCTGCTGCTGCAGTTCACTTGGAAACTGTCTTCAAATAAGAAATTGGTTATATTTTGTATACCCTGCAGCAATAACAATGTATAGGGCGTATTAGAGGAGATGTTTTTTATAGAATTTAGAGTATGATTAGCTGTGCTGTGAATTAGCTTAAAAACTTTTAAGGTTATTTTCCTAAATCGATATATATCGATTTTTAGCTCAAGCAAATAAGAATCTAAATAAATATAAGTTTAGATGTATTACTTTGTTTCAGTAGCGATAAATATCGATTTTTCATTTATATTATAAGTGCTTCTTATCTTCTTCTGTGCTGCGCTTAAAAATGAATGTATAATCCCGATTGCCTAGAATTGTGCTGCCTTTGTATTGCACTTCAATGTCGATAAATATCGATTCTTGATTTTGATTAGACTTCTTAGTAAATGAGCTACATTTGTGCTGCAAATTAATAGCGATTATTATCAATTTATGATCTTGATTGCCTAGACTAATAATTGTTCTGCCTTTGTGCTGCACTTCTAAAGCGATAAGTATCGATTATCTGTTCGATAACTCTTTGCTCAGCTGTAAAACAGCATTTTCTTATACCACAGCGCATCTCTCCGTCTATCATTTGTGCATTTTCTAAACTTTTTTTTTGTATTTTTTTCCACACAGATTTTTCTCGCTTTCTGTTGACATTTTGTGCTAGCTGCAGACGCCGCAAATACTTCAGTTTTTTATTTCTATTGCTTCGACTTTTTTCCATTTTTTCCTTTTTTTCACTTTTTTTTTGTTTTTTTTTCTTTCTGTCTATATTTATTTTGGCTTAGCGTGGAACGTAAATAAACAGGGAAGCACTTATTATATTTATTTTCATTGTAGATAACCAAAAGAATTTGCCAGTTATAGGAATTTGATTCCGGCTGATCGCTTGATGACTCGAGCAATTGTTATATAATACAATAATATTGTATTATAAAATTTTGAATAGTAGTTTTTCAGTTCTTGCTTTAGCTATCATATCATCTTTGATTATGTTTAGTGTACGAACTATCGCCAAACTATCGCTTAATTATTGCCACGAGTTAGGTTTAATCACAGTTTATTTTCCGTTGTTTTCTGTCTACGGCTCTAGGTTGGCTATGCGTAGGCTTCTAATTCCGCATCCAGAACACGCGCTGATACGCCGTAAACAGACGCACAAGTAGGTGCCTAATCGCGACCTCTAGAACACTCAAGCTCTTAAATGGGGAAGCGAACACAGCGACGCTTGAATAAGCATCTTTATTTTCAAAGTTTCTATACACTGTTCGCTGAGGGAGCAGTGAGTCTATAGGTTTATGAATTAATGGTTAGAAATTGATGAAGAGATGTTGAGGGATATAGATATATTGATAGAAATATAGAAAATATATCGATAAACATCAATATATCAAATATGCATCGTATGAGGCTGTTGATAAAGATATGGATGTGGATGTAAATAAGTACAGCTGAAGATATCGGTATAGATATTGATAAAGTATCGATATAGATGTAGATGTATCGTTTGTGATTATCGATAAAGCTAGCTATAAGGATGTAGATATTGATATAGACATGAAAAACATATCGATAATACATATACATATATGGGAGATAATAAAGAAGCGGATAAGGCTATATATACATATGTATAGAAAATGATATCGATATAGATACTGAGTTATCGTATATTACATATATCATATATAGATATATAGAAAGGTAGAAATTGAGATTGAGATAGATATAGATACGCATACGAATGTGGATATTTATAGGTATTTATATACATTTAAAGCAGACATAGATATAGATAAAGATATCGATAAGCACATTGATATCGATAGTTGTAAATATAGATAATGGTATAGTTAAAGATATAGTTCTAAATATAGATATCAATCGAGTAGATATATCGCATGTAGCTTGAGATTGAGATAGAAATTGAGAAAGAAAGATATGGATATGAATATATATATAAATAAGGAATATACAAAGCTAAAGATAAACACAAGATATCGAAAGTTCCAACTATAGATATCGAAGTAGATATAGATATATAGATAGTCACAATTCGCATTTAGTTTGAAAGGCAATGCTTAAGACTTAGAGCCATAGCTCAGTCATGTCAACTGTGAGTAGAGTATTAGGCAGTCGGTAAGCAATTTTTTTTATATTTCGTTTCTAATTTTGTGTCTTTGCTTTAAGTGTTTGTGTCCGTTCTTATTCTGCGCTTTTCTTTTGATTTACATTAATCCGGATTCCCTATTTGGGCGGCGACTAAACTACGTCATTATTGTGTTGATCAACTACATGATTATCATCACCAGCAGCATCGTCATCATTATGATGATTTATTTAAATTGAAACTGTGTCGAGTTGTTGAGTGAGTGTTGGCTGGGCCAAGTCACGCGTTAGACAAGACTCGCGTGTATCTGTGTGTCTGTATGTGTGTGTGTGTGTGTGTGTGTGTGTGTGTGTGTGTGTGTCTTCATGCATATGTGTGTGTTAGTCGAACAAGTACTCGTTATTCACTGAATGGTTATTCTAGAAAACTTTCGAATTCAGATTTTCAAGTGCATCGAATGTGGCTCAAGTGCAGCTGCTGCAGCTTGAGGCGGCACGTCACGAGATGCGATGACAGTCACTTTTTTTCAGTTTTTATATTTTTGGTATTGTGGTTTGTTGTTTATTGCCACAGATCAACTAATTAGCTTGAAACCTCAGCCCCTCCACTCAGCTGCTAAAATTTGTTGCATTGAACGCAGTAGTTTTTCCCTCTCGTTTTTTTTTTTTTTAGGTCTACGACCTTGCACTTTACGTTAACAATTACGAAAAATAAAAAGATCATAAAAAGCAAAAACACTTTGCTAATATTTACAAATGGGCACTTGGTCGGTGGGTAGGTAGGCTCGGCCCCGTCTCGGCTCGGCTCTATGGTGCCCACTTGGCCAACTCGCATTATCGTGTGCCATAATTTCACTTGTTAATTTATTGTGGTTGTTGTTATTTGTAATTTTTATATTTTTCGCTGCTTGGTTAGTTTTTCCGCATAGTCCGTCGTCGTCGGCTCCGAGTAGCACTTGTATGCCATAATTATAAGTCGCACTGTAGGGGGTCAGGTGTAGATCCCCACCTGCCATACCTATGCGTCCCTTTGGCTAAGTGTTTGCATTGTTAATTAATTTGTCAACAGTGTCTGTGTGTGTGTGTGTGTGAGAGATAGTCTCTATATGGCAAGTCGAGTGCATATTTTATACAATATATATATATATATATATATATATATATATATGTTATGTATAAACTGCAGTAGATCGTGTGCCAACGCTTTGTTAAGCCCTTAGCTGTTTTTGATTTCTTCTTCTTCTGTTTTATATACTGTGAACTTTTTAAAAGTGTGCCTTTCGAGTTGAATAATTTTGTTATAATGTTTGTAACAGGCAGACGTAATGTGTTTAAGCTATAGACAGCTGTGTTCATAAAAATAGTAGTGCGACTGAAATTGATATATATATATATGTATATATGCTAATCTTAATACTCGTTTCAAATTATTTACAAAATATTATGTTTATCACAAAATATTGCTGTCCAACATTTCACTCACACTACTATTTTCATGAACACAGCTGAATATTCTTGATCAGGCTAAAGAATCAAGTCGATCTAGCCTGGTTTGCTATATGTACGCCTTGCAAAGCTATAAGACTTTCAACTTTTACATTTTGGGTCTACAAAATCAAATTTTTATTTCAAATTATCGATCAATTTTGAAATTTTCAAGAGATCGATATAAATTTCAACATATCTCGTATATTTTCTGAAAAAGAGTTAACAAATTAGGTATATAGTTTATGTAAGAGTATATATAGATAAGTAAAAATACTTCGGCAATGCTCTTTCGCAGTCTACTTGAAGGCGTTAAGAGTTGGGCCTCAAAACGTATTCTTCCTTTTCTTTCTTTGCTAGGCAGTTCACATGCTCATGCTTGAGCAATCTTATACAATTTTAGCCTTTTTCTGAGAGATTTTTCTATTTATTTAGTTTTATAATCTAAAATTCTTTCATTGATGTTTAAATTCTTCAAATTTTTCGGTTTGTGTATTTTATTAGTCTTGTAATCTAAAATTTTTTTTATTGATGATTAAACTCTTAAAATTGTTTAGTTTATAGCTTGAGTTAATGAGCAAAAATTACTTTTTATTATTTATTATTTTTTTTAATATTATTTTTATTTTTTTTTATTATATTTCTTCAGTTATTTTTGAACTAGTAAGCTTTTCATTATTTACTACTCAAGTTAAGCCTTTGATTGGCTAGTAAACAGAAATTATTTTCTGATTGCTAAAGTTTTCTTGCAGTGCATTTCCCAAAGTGTATTTAGACTCTACAGTCATGCTTTGCCTTTCAATCGCATTTGTTGTCGTTGGTCATTGTAAAATAAAATAAATATAGTATAAATTATCAATTGGTGCTTAAAAGTTATTGGAAAAACTAGAATATTGTTTGCATAGAACTTGAGTGAGAGATAAGATACGTTTTTGTTGTTGTTGGTGTTTTTTGTTTCCTATATAGTTTCAGGCATGACAAGTGCATAAAGAACTGAGCAGTCGAGTGAAAATTCAGAAGTTTTCAATTGGTAGAAGTGAGCACAAACAGGTCTATATAGATTTAAATATATATATATATATATATATATTATAGTCATGGAAAAGACACTGGAATAATGCTATTTATATAGCTGAAAACTCTCGTTGCCTGATAAACAATGTCGTAAATATTGCAAGCCCAACTAGTTATACTAAATAACAGCACAAATATATACAGACAAATATAGTTATATATATATATATATATATAGTTATATTGTAATTAAATCGTGTGAGCTGTTTATACCGGTTAACCGCTCCCTCGAGTGTCGTCTCTATAGTATAGATGGTATATTATATATATGGTATTATGATTGTTGACTGAAGTTCTGTGTCGTGACGCGCATCCAAATCTCTGCTTGATTGCAAATGCCGATAAGCCGCTCGCATCTCAGATCTTGCGGTTCTGGGGCCTTGACTTCCAGGGTTAGGGTTAGGCCTCGCTAGGCTCAGTGCATTCGCAGCAATGTTTGCCACAGCTGCAATTCGATGGGTCGTACGTCAAACGCTACACCTTAATCAGTTGCAAAACTTTTCCAATGCTGATTAATAAGACAAACAAACAAAAAACACAGAAAAGTGCCTGTCAAAAAGGCCATTAAAATCTTTGCCCTAGCCTCTAGCAATTGTAGCACATAAATCAACTAATTCAGGCAGCCGAAAATATGGAAGAGGAGCAACTTTTATTAGACTCAATTGGAAGCTGTCAATTGGAAGAAATGAAATTTGGTCAGCTGTAGTGAGTGGCGCCAGTACAGTCTGGCTGGGTGTCTGCCCAGCTTGTGGCTTTAATTAACAGCAACTTTTGTTTTTTTTTTTGTTTTTTTTGGAGACGTTTGCACTTAGCACCAAGTTTTGACACCTCTTTGACAACTGCACACACGCCCCAAATCAAATAAATGTATTTAAAAAAAAAAACACTAAATTTAACTGACGTTTTCCTTTTGCTTCTCCTTCTCCTTGTAGTGCTGAAAGAGGAACCGGATGACTTGTCGCAACAGTTGGCCAACAATGCGTCGTGCATTCAATTGGATGAGCCCTTTGGCGAGATTCTGGTGGGTCTGATGAACTCCTGTTTGCTGCCCGATGAAATCAGTTCACTGGACTCGACCACCTGCTCGACGACGGGCAGTGCGACGCACTATCACAACAACAGCAACAGCAATAGCAGCAATAGCAGCAGCAATCACAACAACAACAACACCAACAACAACAGCAGCAGTAACAGCAGCAACAGCAGCAGCAGCAATAACACTAACAACAGATACAACAACAATCGTCAGAGCTTAATAGTTGCTGGCACAACAAGCTGCAGAACTAACAGCCAAAACAACAACAACAGCAGCAGCCACAGCAACAACAGCAACAGCAATAGCAGCAGCAGCAGCAGCAGCTGCAATGGCAGCAACAGTCAGCAGCAGGACAATGGCAACAGCAACAGCAGCAACATTGATCCGTTGTTCAACTATCGCGATGAATCGAATGACACCAGCTGCTCGCAGCATCTGCACTCGCCTAAGGTAAGCAGCGCCTACGACAACAACTCTTTGACATCAATTTAATCTCCGACTCTTCTCGCGCTCTCTCTCTGATTTCCTTTACAGACGCCCGAGGACAGCAGTTTGCCGTCGTTGTGCAGCCCGAACTCGCTAGCGCAGGAGGACGACTTCACGTTTGTTGACTTTGGCATGCGCGCACCTTATATACCCATGGGCGATGATATGCCGCTGCTGACCGAGAGCGATCTCATGTGGTGTCCGGCGGATGATTTGCCGCCCATGGTGCCCAAGGATATAGATAGCATGCAGCAGCATTTGCATCAATTGCACCAGCAGCAGCAGCAGCAGCAGCAACAACAGCAACAACAGCAGCAGCAGCAGCAATATAACAGCTATCAGCAATCGTTGCAACAGCAATCGCAGCAGCAGCAACATTTTTCCAATTCGCTGTGCTCCTCGCCTGCCTCCACAGTGTCGTCGTTGTCGCCATCGCCCGTGCAACAGCAACAACACCAACAGCAGCAGCAGCAGCAACAGCAACAACAACAGCAGCAGCAACACTCAAATGTTTACAGCACTGGGTCCAGTGAGCTGGCAGCTTTGCTCTGCGGCACCGGCAATGGCACGCTCTCAATTTTGGGCAATGCCTCCGGCGAGGATCGCCTGCAGCAGAATGAGCAGGATTTGCGCAGTTTCCAGCAAATGCAGCCGGCGCTGCAGCTGGAGGAGGAGGAGCAACTGGAACGCGAACAGCCGACATTTTTCCAGCAGCAAATGTTGCTGAGCATTGGCAGGCAGTGCAAGAAGGAGAAGTTCGATGTCTCATTGTCCGCCAGCTTATGTCCCTCCATTGAGGATGCATTTCACAACGATTACAGCAAAGATTGTAAGTATCGTGAGGAAGAGAAATAGGCAGCGGCAGCCCCAAAGGCTAAATATCGAAAATCGAACTCATAAATATGTCTAAGAGATCACAATTATAGCGAGTGGAATAGTTTTTCATGGCAACCCAAAAAGAAAACACCTACGCGACGACAATAGACAGCCTGCTGCCAGCTAATTATGTAGCTTCATAGATTTTCCCTCACCGATTTTCAAACGCACACGAACATTTTTCACACATTTGACAATTTCCAACATTTACTGCATTTGGAGAGGCCTAAATTGTAGCTATGCGTGCTTATTAATAGACTTGAAGCACTGCTATGCTTGAGATACATACCTTATACATTAATATATATATATCTATATATATATAGGGGGATATATGTATATCCAGTTGATGTATATTTATATATATTCATGTGTGTTTGTGTGTTTGTAAAAATAGATGAAAACATTGCCACAAATTTCCACATTTATTTGGCATTTAGTTTTTTCTTTGATAAACTTCAGCGGGTGTTTCGAGTTTGTGAGGCAATTTGTGACACTAGAGATTTAGAATTATTTAAAAAAAATTAATTTGTTGCAGCTTATTGTCTCAGTTCGAAGCCTTAGCTATTGAGTAGTCTGTCTATATTCATATGTATATATAAAGCTGTGTTCATGAAAATAGTAGTGCGACTGAGATGTTGGACAATAACATTTTGTGGATAAACATAATATTTTGAAATGAATTTAAAACGAGTATTAAATCAAATTCAAAAATTAAAAATCTTTTCAAAATATGTTTTTTTTTGCTATTCAAAATTTCAGTCACACTACTATTTTCATGAACACATCTGCATATATTTGAAATATATTCAGAATCCTATGCAAAACTAACTAAAATATCAAATATTTATGTAGCTCTTAGATTGCGTAACAATCAACTGTCTTTGCAAATCCCAATCAGTTTGAAATTGACTATTAAATAGACAGAGCATTTCAGCTTCTGCTAACTATAAGATTTAGTATATCTCTCCATTACCTCCACCCACTTTCCCTTCTTCAGCTGACAAAAAACGAACCCGCGCATTGGGTGTGAGAGCTAATTGATGTCGTGCGGTCTTCAGGCCCAAATTGTTGCTACAATTACCAATGGCAATGCTTGTTGCTGCTGGCGGGTATTTAGGAAATACTGTGTAATTTTTACACATGCCAATGGGCGGGTGGGGGGTGTTTGACACGCCTCTTACCTTTGACACATGTCAAGCAGCGCCTCCATGAGGTGGCTGTGATTGATTTGACTGGGCCTTGGGCCTGGGCCTGTCAGGACAGAAGCTGCCTGTCGTTTGTTTAGATGATTTCAGCTCTTTGTTTTGGCATATAGACAGATGTCTGCGGAGTGTTGTTTGCCTATGCCTAGCACAAAGTAGCTATATCTTAGCATATATTCCTAATATATATATATATATAAAGAGAGAGAGAGAGAGAGTGGGAGCGATATATACCCTTTCCTTTGTGTCTTATAAACAGATATTTTGCAGTTTTTTGGCACACACGCAAGTTTTCACGAATAAAAAATAAAAATTTATAGAAGATTATTATTGTTTTAAATTAGCATCAATGTCATGGGCAAGAGGAATTAATTGCTCGTCTGTTTGCCAGCAGATCGCAGAATCATCCAATAAATTCCGGGTGAGAAAAGAAGATTAGATAGAAATGCTGAGAGATCTAGTTAATCTAGTTAATAGTGGTTAATCAAAAGAGAATACCCGATGACTAGTTTCTATGTGTGTGTATGTGTATATATATATAAATATGAAAAAAAATATAAAAAAAATATATTATATTATTAGCTAAGATACATTTCATAAATAATCGATATTTATCGATTTTTAGCACAAAATATATTATTAGAGCTAAAATCTCATAAAAAAAGTAGCTGATTCAGGTTGCCCCAGATTGCAGACATTTATAAAGTCTCAGTCTCAGACTCAGCTATTGTCATAGCTAATATATTGTTATATTGTGAATGAGTTCGATAATAGCTGCCGCTGCCTATAAGTCATCTATAAAGTATATACTCTATACAACATCAAATATAGCTGCATCAACTCACTGCCTCACCAACAACTGTTTTGGCTTGCAAACTTTTCTAACTTATTTCATTTGATTACAATTTTTTAGCCACCACTTTGGATTGCTGGAGCGATTTGTTGCAAATGAATGTGGCTGTGGCCAATAGCAGTCCAGCGGTTTCTCCAGCGCCTAGCAAAGTGACAACGTTGCCGTTGCTACAGCAGCAGCAGCAGCAGCAACAGTTGCCACAGCAACAGCAGCAGCAGCAGCAGAATATCATATTGAATGCCGTGCCATTGATAACCATACAAAGCAATGCGACAATGTTGCAGCAGCAGCTGCAACAGCAACTACAGCAACAGCAGCAGCAACAATCGGAGGAGGAGCTGCAGGAGCTCTTGCTGCCGGCCAAGCTGCCAGCCAAGAGGCTATTGAATGGCACCAAGGCAACCATACGTCTGGTGGAAAGCAAAATTACGCCAGCAACAAAGGCAACGCTGCTGCAAACGCTGTCGCCACAGCAACAGCAGCAACATGGCAATAAGCGTCATTTGAACAGCCAATCAGCAGCTGGCAATGTTGTGGAGTCGAAGCGCCTGAAGAGCGGCACACTGACCCTGGAGGTGCAATCGCCCCAACTGCTGCAGCAGCTTATGGGCAAGGAGCAACAACAGCAACAGCAGCAGGCAAACAAGCGCCACGCAAGCGAACGCTGGTCTACAGCAGCTGATGCCAAGCAACAGAAGCAGCAGCAGCAGCAACAACAACAGCAGCAACATCAACAGCAGCAACAACAGCAGCAACAACAGTCGAACTCTGTGCTAAAGAATCTGTTGGTTAGCGGACGTGATGTAAGTGCCGGCTATTGCATTGTGCCGATGCGGCCCAAGAAGCAGCTGGCGAAGGTCTAGAGCTGGATGCGTGCCACAGCCACAGCCACAGCCACAAACTGAAAGATTGTGTGTGTGTGTGTGTGTTAGTGTACAATTCGAACGGACAAGCCCATTTCTACAATTTGTGCTTTTGTAAATGGAACGATTTTATAGACAAGAAAAAACAAAACAAAAAAAACCCTCCTCCCAACTTAACCCACGCCCCACCCCACCCCACCAACTTTACCCAGAACCTAAAGCCGAGCGGGCACACCAAATGTTGCATGCAACGTGCAGCGCAGTTGGCGTGCGTCAAAGCTTAGTTATAGTCGTAAAATAAATAAATACTTTTATATATATATATATAATTTATATATATATATATCTGTATATCAATATATATGTATACATATAGTCTAGCTATAGTCATAGTGTCTACCTTATAGAGTTATTGCTTAATGTTTAGTCTAGTTTAAGCAGCAGCAGCAGCCGCAGCCGTGTGGACTTTAAAATTATATATATTTATGTATATGTATGTATATATATATATATATATATATATATATATATATATATATATATATATATATATATATATATATATATATATATATATATATATATATATATATATATATATATATATATTTTAGTAGACTATTTAAAATAGTCATTTTTAATGCATCATTGAACTAATTGTTAAGCCTCAGTTTTAATTTTTAATTTCCCCTACATATATATATATATATATATATATATATATATATATATATATATATATATATATATATATATATATATATTTGCCCGATTTTATTTAGATACCTTTTTCCCTTTAATTTGCTTTATTTGTTGATTTCATTTTAAGGCCATGTTGTTATATATATTTTGTTGAGCATATTATATATATGCTATATATATTTTTATTGTACATATAACTACCACATATACACACACACACACACACACACACACACACACACACACACACACACACACACACACGACACACACACACACACACAGACACATTTACATTTACATATAATAAAGCTAGCGCCTAGTTTTTGCATAAGTCGAAGCGTTTTGGGCTACAGTGACTACCAGCAGCATCACAACACCAACAAATAGCAAAGCAAATTAAAAACAATTTTGAAAAAAACAAAAACAAAAAAATAAAAAAAAAACTATTTGCAAGTAAAAAAAAAATATATAGAAAAAAAAAGAAATATGGCATAAATTAAATTGATTTTGTTTTTTTTTTCCTCTGAACCCCATTCATTTGTTTACTGTGATAGCCATATTGCGTTTTTTTTTTGTTGTTCTCTTTTTATTAAATATTATTAAATAATATTTCGATTTGAAATTTGTTAAATGTGTAAGCATTTTTTGACTGAGAGGCAGCAGAAGCAGAAGCAGAGCCAGTGCCAGCTTTAAATAGAGCGAGAAATAAATGTTAAAAAATAGAAGAAAACTCAAGGAAAATTGGGAAAACCTTTTGTCATCAGCGTTTTGATTCGAATTCAGTTTCTTTTTTCACTATGTATTGAAAAAAATAAAAAATAAATAACTAAAGTGCTAGGAGTGGCATATATATACCCTGTAAATTGTAAACATTGTGAAAATGATGTAGTAAAAAACAAATTGAAATTCGAGCGCTGGATGGTACAAAAAAAAAAAAAAAACAACAACAAGAATTAATAAAATTAAACTAAAACTATTAAATTAACTAGCTTAAATGAATTAAATTGATATACGAAAAAGAAAGTCAAGAAAAACAAAATCAGGCTGTAGGCAGATTTACCTAGCTATAGCATATATACCCCATTTAACTAAGCATCTAGAGCAGAGATAACTATTAGCAAGTAAATATGAAGGAAGTTTAGAGTCTTAAGGTCTATTTCCTTGTGCAGCGTAGCTCAGCAAGACATCCACTAGAGTTATGTTCCAGAAATCACCAAATATCAGATATATAGCATACTTTTCGGTGTGAACAAAAATATGCAAAACTTTAGTTTTTTAATTTTGAAAATTTGGAAATTATTTTAGAATATTTCTTTAAGAATTTTCTGTGAAATTGAAGTTAAGAACATGGCTAACTCTATTAACATGGTTTGAGTTTTTGGCCAGTAAATTTTGAGTCTAGATCAATGAAAAAAATCATTTCGTTAAGTTTTCAACTGAAAGCTCTTTGCGCTTGAAGCAGTTGAGAATTGTAAGCGCTGCAGCTGCTACAAGTTGTAGCCTTGTCATTTGGTTATATCATTCAACATGGTCTAGTCTCAACAAATAAACCAAACACACAGACATAGCACAATTTGAAGCACCTACTTTAATAATTTCTTTAAGTTTTAAGGCAATTTTTAGATTAAAAGTAAAAAAACAAAAAGAAAACGAAAAAAAAAACCAATTTTAATTATTTTGTTTATTTTATTTTTGGTTTCGTTAATTGTCTTTCATTTATTTTTTGCTTTTTAAAGTGTTGATTTGAAAAGGCTTTTATTGATTTTCCATAAATACTGACCACACGCTGACCCACTTTGGCGGTGTGGGGCGGTGGTTCATTGTGTGGTGCGTGGTGCGTGCCCAACATATTATTCATTGTGACTTTAATTAAGCTTTGTTTTCCGTATGTGTCGCGTGCCAGCCCCACATTTGTGTGTGAGTGTGTGTGCGAGTGTGTGTGGGTGCGTATTGATAAACCACCCAACCAGAGCCGCTGGCAGCCTTCAAATCGTAATCATAAATATCCTAGACGACAACCGTTTACACGCAAAGTCTAAACCGAACTGCGTAATATTTCAATTTCGATACAAAGAAAACAAAAACAAAAAAACTCGAGAAAATTAAACCGACTTTGCAATACTCTATTTACACTTGCCTAAGGGTCTACTTGCTTCTCATGCTGACAACTATCCGAGTCTGCGACTGCATTTATTGTACTTCAAGTCTAATACCCTAACCAAATACACCCTCAATCTCTTGGCGAACAGTGTATATGACCAAAATATACTTGAGGTTTAAACAAATAAAATGATTGCCAGCGCGTGTTCATGCCCCCAAGTCTAAGTTGTGGGCGTGCCCATTGACACCTACCTACCTGTTTCCATTGAGTTTCGATTACATATTCATAAAATTAACATATTTTATTGGCCAGGGGGCATCAAGGCGCCAGCAGATGCCTGCGTATTGATTTTACACCTCCGCCCTGGTGCCAGGGCCCACTGTGCTTATCTGTGTCTATCCTTTAGCGGCAGTTTAGGCCCTAGTCCTTTTATTTTGCTTCTGCTTTTTGTCTATTCCTTGCGCCTTTTCACTTTCACTTTCACTTTTGTTCTTTGGCCAGAGCGCTAAGCACAGCTGATGTGCTCTCACTTTGACTGTGGCTTTCTGACTCAGTTCTCTCTCTTTCTCTCTCTCTCTCCGCTCTCACTTTGTGTTTTGTTCTCTGAGTGTTTTGCTGTTTCTCTACATTTGCTCTCCTGCTACCGCTTTTTGTCTTACATGGCCCTGTTTTTATGGCCAACACGAGCTACGCTCATTTTGTAGGCCCACTTGATACTCCCACGCCTGCAGCTGGCCCTTGCTGTTGTCTTTTTGTTTTTAGCTGCCCTCTTCCTGTAAATGTCACCGACTACTGCAACATATTTTGGCCCGGCTGTTACCAAATTTGCATTGGATGCGTGTGTGTGTGTGTGTGTGTGTGTGTGGGCGTGCGGCACTTAGCTGTTGTCTAAAATATACTGCTGCCTACTTTTGTGCGCAGAATAAAATTATTTTTATTTGCTTTAATTTCATTCATGCTCTTTGCTTTATTTACAAAAAGCTTTTTATAGCTGCTAGGATAAATGTCGAAACAGAAATGTTTGCCCATGTCAAAACTAAACCGAAGCTACCTCGCGTATACGGCCGTCAAAGAACCGTAACTACCTCCCAAACCGAAACTGTCAACGATAGGAAAATTGAAAAACTGACAAAACTGAAAAACAACAAAACGTGTTCTCAGCTTGACAAATGCTGCATAGGAAATTTAAATGTTAGTTAAGTAAAATTATAAAAAAAATCGACTCAATCGATTACGAAAATTGATAAGCAATCCCTAAGAAAAACAGAAAACTAAATGAAATAGTTAAAAGTAAATTCTATATAGGATGGTGTGTTAGACGTAGATGCTAAGTGAACTAACTATTAATCGTAACTAGACAAATACCAGGACAATTAAAAGAGTATTTCCTTGATAATCATTTAGAATGTCAGAGATCCCAACTGATTGCAAAATGGTGCAAGTTGAAAATATTAAATAATTATAGCCCGAAAAGACTGCGAGCCAAAAACTCTCAAAATTATTATTATATATATTATATATTTATAAATATATATAAATATACACAAAACGAAACCGAAATGAAGAAGAAGAAGATGAGAAAGAAAGGAAAGCCTATAATACTCCAACTACAATACATAGTTCTATAAAACGAGTTGCTTGTACATAGAGTGTAGGACGAGGGGAGTGCAAAGCAAACACCAGGCATACTTTTTGCAATAGCTATTTGCCTAGCAGAAACAGCATGATGAGAAACTCTTAAATATTAATTGATGTGGCTTTAACTAAACTATATTTAAACACAGACAAAATACGACTAAACCTCATATAAGTAAACCCTCAAGATCAAGTCAAATTTGTTTAGCATTAATATAGGCACATAGATATATTATATATAGCGACTACTCATAAAAAAAAACATATGCTGCATATATACATTCATACATACTTACCTACATACTTGCATAACTATATACAAATCTATTCATATAAGATTTAGTTGAAATTTTTTCGCGTTACGTATGAGAGAATGAACGGAAATGGGAACGGAAAGATGTAGTGCGGAGAAGTAACGATATAGCTTTATCGCAACGGAGTGCAATCCGAACGATCGCCGCTTGTAGCGAGTGCAACTCGAGCGATAGCAAATTGTAACGAGTGCTGCGAGTCGAAGTTGTATTGTGTAACAAGTCGAGTTGAAAGTGTAATGAGTGCAACTCAAGCGACTACAATTTGTAACGAGTAAAACTTGTAAAGAGGCAACTCTAGGAGAAGGCAATTGTTAAAGAGCTCAGCTCGAACGAGTGCAGCAGGTGACGAGTAAAACGTGTGACGAGTAAAACTTGTAACGAGTTCAATGTAGAACAAACGCAACTCATAACGAGATAAGAACAAACAAATTGTAACGAGTACAACTCTAGGAATAGAGAACTTGTAATGAGTGCAGCACGAACGAGTATAACATATAACGAGTATAAATTGTAACTCGAAAGGTTAGAATTTCTAAAGAGTTAGCTTTGTAACAAGTTGGACAACAATTGTAACTAGAACAGCTCGAACGAGTAAAATGTACATTACGAGTAAAACTTGTAAACTTGTAACATCAAGCGAATATAAATATAACGAGCAGAACTTAGATCGACTAGAGTTTGTAACGAGTTCAACTTCAATGAAATCGAATTGTAACGAGTGTGACTCGATGAAGTTCGAATGTAACGAGTACAATTTCAGACGAACGAAGGCAACTTGTAACTGTTAACCGTCGAGCGATTGCAACTGGCAACGAGTGAGCGATGAGAGATCGAGTATCAAACAGAAAGTACATACAATTACAACAAATATACCACATATACCTCAGTACATGCATAAGTACGTGTGTGTGTGAGCGAAGCAACAATCGCTCACACGACAATTATATACCTCGTGTATAACAAATACAAATACATATACTAATAATACCTATATACTAAATCAAGTCAAGAAGTACATATACTACTAACTAATCCAATAACGAATTATTTAACTAAAATCTACAAAGCAAACTTTGGATAGTTGAATACACCTTTATAGTGAATGTTGTAATAATAACCGCAAATAATTGAAATTGAAATTGAAATTGAAATATTGAAATATTGAAAGAAATGTTTTTTACTACCTCCCAATCTTGTTGTATGTGACTCGCATTTATAGTAAAGCAAAACAAAAACAAAAAATTATAAATTAAATTTAAAAT
This sequence comes from Drosophila leonis, assembly GCA_035045365.1. Classification (NCBI taxonomy): domain Eukaryota; kingdom Metazoa; phylum Arthropoda; class Insecta; order Diptera; family Drosophilidae; genus Drosophila; species Drosophila leonis. The sequence continues at coordinate 1,085,688 of JAWNPC010000338.1, read as the reverse complement.
GGAAAAAAGAAAAAAAACTCAAGCATAGCAATCTTAACTAAACTAAACTAAACTAAACTAAACTAAACTAAAGAACTAGCGCAAGTAAACTTAAACTAAATGTTGTGTAATTTTTATAGCTATATATACATAAATATAAACTCACATACACGCGCCTCTAGTATATGTGTGTGTATTGTCCAGCCGTAGCCGAATAAACAGCAAAAATACCTCAGAATGCTTCAGTTCAGATAAATATATACATATATATATATATGGAGAGTACTAAACTAAAACAAATCGAAAGTCAAATTGAAAACGAAAATAAATACAAATAAATTTTAGCAAAATTTTATGAGAATTAACTAACTACCAAATCCAAACAATATACAACTGGCTAGCCAATTGATAAATATACATATATACAACACATATACATACATACATATATATCTATATATATATACACACACTATAATACAGACATGTTACAACATGCTCTCGCTACATATCCGTTTTGGCCAATTTGTTGACTCATCATAACTCAAGTCGCGCCAGGCTGACAAAGCACAATTTCCAACCTCCTCCTCAACTTCTCCTCCGCCTAGCAATTGATTTTGAGCTCAATTTTTTTGATTAATGGCCCTCGACAGCATGAAATTCAGTTTTACTATATATAGTATATATAGTCCTGCTTAAACTCCTTTATTAAGCGCTTCAGTTCAATTGAGTAGTTTTTGTGTATGAAATGTTGCTCATACGCCACGTTGTCCACACTTGATAAATTTGCTGCAAATTATGTGGAAATTAACAAAAATGAAGCTGAAATTTTGTGAGCCACAGCGCTTTAAAATAGTAGTCGAACCTTTTCGGACTACCTTCGCCCCTTGGGCTCATTTGTCAAAGTGTCGACGCGTCGCATAAGCAAATGAGCAGCAATTTTTATGCGGCATTAGTTTTTATTTGCCCGAGGCAGCAAAATTTGTTGTGCCAACAAAAAAAAAAAAGATGTAGGCATTAGAGTCTAGCCGACTGCACGCTGCTCTGTTCACAGTTGAGAGCAAAACTCTAAGCAGCAGGCGAAATTTCAGATATAATTTCAGATTTCTACTCTTGTGAGCTCTATTTGCCATAGAGTTTACTCCATGTTTCAAGTTTCTATAACAAACAAATATACTCTCTTTTACTTGCTGAACAGAGCATAAGATGAGGAGATTTTTGTTCTGTTCTGTTCTGTTTTTTTTTCTCTTGGGCCTGCCCCGTTAAGCTGCTTATACAAAAAACCTCCGCACAAGACAATTTTCACACATTTTCATTTTTGGGTTTTTCTCTTTTCTCTTTTTTGTTGTGAAACACTAACCGGAAAATACCTCCAACTAAGTCAAATTTTACACGTGAATAGTAAAAAGAAAATGTAGCATAAATTTAACTAGCCTTGAATTTGACTCCAATAAATGGAATATACTTTATATGAATGCAAAAATAAAAAGAAAAGAAAAGAAAAACAAAAGAAAATCTAGTATTTAAATGCCGCAAAGTATGCAATATTATATTAAATAAGCGTATACATATACATATGCACATAGATCTGTGTGCTGTCGCAACTTTTAGTAGCTAAAAGAAGCAGATGAAACGTCAACAACAATATGATACGATATATGTATATGATATATGAATATCGATATGTGGATTATGAAAGTATTTTAATAAACTTTTAATAAATATTTTAGCAAAAATAAAACTACAACAAAACAAACACACGAAATCAGCTAAACACAATAACAACAACAACAAGCAAAAAAAAAGAAGGAAAGAAAAAAAGAAAATTCTTTGTGTTTTCTTTCGAATTGGTTTGTTTTTTGGCGGGTTTCAACGCTTCGCTGACTCGGACTTTATTTATGTGCATAAATATTATTGTATTTGGCTGCCAGCATATACATACATATTTATTGATGGCCAAAACTTGATTAATCTGCCGCTGCCTATCTCAAAGCGACGCCCTGCTTAGAAATCGTTTGATTGGTATAAATGATGATGCCTGTTGGCCAGCGCCTGCCTGCCTGCCTGCCTGCTTCTTATTTTGTGCCTAATCAAGTGGCCCAACTTTAGCTTATCAAAACCAATCGCACAACTTCATCTGGCCATTTATTAGCTGTTGCTAGCATTTTTTATATATACTCTGCAGTGGGGGCATTTGGATTATGTTGAAGAATAGGTAAGGCATTGGGAGAAAGATAGAGAGAGAGAGAGAGTGGCAGGTAGAGAGAGGGATAATGAGATAGAGAAAGAGAAAGAGAGAGGGAGAGAGAGAGGGAGAGAGATAGAGATAGAGAGAGATAGAGACAGAGAGAGATTGAGATAGAGAGATTGAGATAGAGAGATTGAGCTAGAGAGGGAGAGACAGACAGACAGACAGAGAGAGATAGAGAGGGAGAGAAGAGAGAAAGAGAGAAAGAGAGAAGGAGAGATAGAGATAGAGATAGAGATAGAGATAGAGATAGAGATAGAGATAGAGATAGAGATAGAGATAGAGATAGAGATAGAGATAGAGATAGAGATAGAGATAGAGATAGAGATAGAGATAGAGATAGAGATAGAGATAGAGATAGAGATAGAGATAGAGACAGAGATAGAGATATAGAGATATAGAGATATAGAGATATAGAGATATAGAGATATAGAGATATAGAGATATAGAGATAGAGATATAGAGATATAGAGATATAGAGATATAGAGATATAGAGATATAGAGATATAGAGATATAGAGATATAGAGATATAGAGATATAGAGATATAGAGATATAGAGATATAGAGATATAGAGATATAGAGATATAGAGATATAGAGATATAGAGATATAGAGATATAGAGATATAGAGATATAGATTTATAGATTTATAGATTTATAGATTTATAGAGATATAGAGATATAGAGATATAAAGATATAGAGATAAAGAGATAAAGATATAGAGAGGGAGAGAGAGAGAGAAATAGAGAGAGATAGACAGATAGAGAGAGAGAGAAAGAGAGTGAGAGGAAGAGACAATTGAGTATTTGAACAATACGTATGCATTATAACATAGTCAGAATGTAGTATATTAGTTCTTGATACATTAGATATTATATATCTGCCATGAGATCAGTATAAAAAGAGATGTTCTAGGAAGTTCTATGTGCTTCTATGATCTATCTTTAATACATAATATTTAATATGTTGTGTGTCATGAGATGAGTATATCTACTGCTACTACTATCTCTATGATCTACCCTTAATGTATAATATATATAAGTTATACGTGGTCATCATATATGTATGTATGGTCTATCCTTAATGTATCATATACGAGGTCTAGCTATTAAATAACGAGACTGCTTATGAAAAAGAGTTTTATTTTAAAAATTATTCTACAATCGAATGCTCCCCTTCAATATACTCCCCTTCCCTCGCCACACACCGTTCCATTCGTTTTTTCCATTGGTCAAAGCAATGCTGGAAGTCTTCTTTTGTAAGAGCATATATATAACTTATATTATACAATATATTAAGGATCAATCATAGAAGCACATAGAGCTGCTTCTACAACATTGAACACATTTAATATATACTCATCTGGCATATAGCCATGAGATGAATATATCTAGGCACTTCTATGCTTCTCTCTGAAAACTTTCTAATTATAGCTAGAAATATCAATAAAAATGTAATATTCTTATGAGATTATTTATTTATTAACCTTCTGTCTGTTAAGGTATTTCAGCAGCGGCTTCAACAAACAAAAAAAAAAACAAAACATTCGCTGCCTTCCCAAAGGGCGTCAGCTTTCAGCCACAAGCTGCGCACTTAAGTATGCTTAGCACACACAGCCACTCACACACACACCATAGATAGCACGTCTCTGTGTGTTCCACATTTAAATCTTTATATATTGTGATGTGTGACAAAAAAGAAGAAGAAGAAAAGAAAAGAAAATTTAATTTGAGAAATTTTTGCAGACATTTCTCAAAGCGGAGCTTGAGCAAAGTGTCATTACGTATACGACGCATTGTTCCACGCTTCTGCCTTGACTGCTTATTGATTTTGATAAGCAATATTTGATTCTCGTAACAAGCCTTTCGTGCGTGGCACTGTATAAAATCAATTTCAAGTTGTGCCGCGTGCCGAGTGAGTGGCTCGATAAGGAGCTTGCCGACTGCCACACAAATTACGCAACATGCAACGTGAGCGGCAAAAGTCAAACGCTCGCTTTTGCAAAATTTAAACATCAAATGGGATCCGGCCAACCCGCAACAGCAGGCGACCCAGCGAGCTTCAACTTTTGCCTTGTTCTCGTTTCCTTTCAGCTGCTGTGCCAAGAAGTAGGCTATCAGTGCTAGAAGGGCGGGGCGGGGTGGGACGAGGCCAGCAGTAGGCGTAGCAGCAGCAAACTTTTAGCTTTAATTACTTTGCGCTCGACTGTGCATTTAAAGAGGCGCCCAAGTGACTCATTTCATTTGGGCACGTAATGTCAATGAACTGAGGGCGCTGATAATAAAAGAAGAAGGGCTCCGCAACAGCAAAATGAAAATGAATACGAGAATGAAAACCAATTAAATATTGTTTTAAAGAGCTGCAAAGCTCAGCAGATATATTTTTATATACCCTGTAGGCCATAAATATGATGACGAGAGCAAAAAAAGAGAAGAGAGGCATTATAATGGGCCAAAGATTTAAAGGTGTTAAGTGCCAGAGAGAGGTATGTTAATATGCGACAAAGCAAAGCTGTAAAGAAGTGAAAGAACAAGTCTTCTCTGAGTTCACTGAGAAAGTTGTAGATAAATGGGTTTTATTATGAGAGTGTTAAGCTTATGCTTATCAAAGGGTTTTGGAATGCTGCTTAATTATTTAGCAAGTGCTTAAAATTTGCTTGGTATCAATTTGTAAATACTCTTTGATTATTTATTAGCAGTATAGCTATACTCTAACAGTCTTTTCTGAATGAAATATTAATCACAAATATCTAAATCGATGAAAGCCGATTTTCAATAGACTTCAGATTAACAACAGCTTTTTGAATATTGTCAAATTATTTAGCAGCTGGCTAAAGTTGGCTGAGTATCAATTTCTAAGATCTTTGATTAAAAAAAATTAGCAGTTTGACCATTTTCTAACAGTGTTTTATAAGTAAATTTGAAGTCTAATAATCAAAATCGATAAAAATCGATTTGCTATGGATTTTCTCAAAGTTAGGATTATATAAAGCTCAGATTTGTAGGCAAGAAATGTGAAACTAAAATGCTTAAAACAGATCAATTTTTTATTTAATAACAATAAATAGATGCTGTTAGAACACTTATCGATAATAATCGATTTTTATATAAATTTTGTGAGTTTAAAAAGTTTAATTCTAGAAAATATAGAAACTACAGATGTGATTCATTCTTTTAAAAAATATAAACTAAACATATGGAAAATATATTTAAAAACATATCTCTCTCTATCTTGCTCACTGCACAGTATTTGATAGTCGTTCATGCTCTGCTCGTCTATTATTATATTTCTTTCAGTTTGACTTGCTGCGCAGCTCCCTAAGGATAACTAAACAATTATTGTAATGTGCCTGTTCGGCTTAAACCTGCTTTTTGTTTGGGCTTTAATAATTTATTATTGTGGCATATTAGGTCGATGTCGATGTCGAAGTCAATGTTGATGTCGATGTCGCTGTCGCTGGTCGATGGCTTGATGCTTTTGCCTGTAAGCTCAATATAGACGCACGGCAAACAATATATCATACAATAAACCTATTACAATGCGCTTGGCATTTATTATGGCTTTGGCGGCTGGTATCGAAAGTTGTTCAGCACCTAACCACGCCCCTAGCTGTGGGCGCTGGGTGGTGGTCTGGTAGGCGCGTGTCGAACACATTTTTTGCGCCGCTTTATTCTCTATGAATTCGTTATGCGCTATGAGTGGTGTATGTATGTGTGTGTGTGTGTATCTATTGCTATGTATCTGTATCTGTTGCCGTATCTGTATCTGTAGCTATGCACTGCTGTGACTAGGCAGCTGTTAATGTGTCGCCAAAAGGCGCAGATTTGTGCTTTGCTTTCTGCTGACAGCTGCCACGCTCCCTCCACCGACCTCCGACCTCATCATCGATATGGCCCTTTGTCTGGGCCATGTTTGCCCATCGATCAACTTACAGCACTTTCGCTTTTTGTTGCCTTGTTGCAATTAGCGCTGTGAAAGCATTGCAAATAGCGCTTGGTTCAATAAACTGCAGTTGAACTTTGACCATATTCGCTGTCAGCTGCTTTAGCTGCACCACCTCACCACTCAACCACTCACTTTCTCCTATTAATTTTTTTGGCAATTGTTATCATCATCATTTGCGCTCATTATTGAAAACGCGCCCCTTGCTCACTCGAAGATTGATATGTGCTTGATTTCCTGTGGCATTTGACGCTGCTTTTGTGTGTGGTTTTTTCTTTCGTTCACTTCTTTTTTTTTTTTTTTTTTTTTGTAACCAGAATACAGCATAATCATATTCCCTAAGAACCCCCCATTTTGTCGTCTTCTATTACTGTAACGAATTCCGGCTGGGCCATCATTAAAATATGATTTATAGCGAGTAGCTGCCGAGGCGACCTCCTTTTCGTGCTCGACTTCTTGATGGACTGAAGTGCCGTTGGCTGCTGTGAGCTGCCCTTATCCCTTTGTGCTCCCATGGGGCAGGAGTTGGGTAGGGCATACCATTGTCCTGTCTAGTGACTTTAAATATTTGTGTTGCGTCTGTGGCTTAGACAACAAATTGTACTTGCCGTTTGGACTTGATTTTTCGAGTGGTTTCCTTAAGCGCAACGCTCTTCGCTCTGAATATGAATTAGGCATTTAGCTGGTATTTTAATAGGCTTAGAGCTGGCTTACGATTTTCCAACTGTAATTAAGTTATTAAGCGTTTAATTTAAGCTGAATTTGCATAGATTGTAGTCGCACTTAAGTTAGTTTTAATTTATTGTAAGAAATAACCACAAATCGTTCCATTTACAACTACAAAAAAAAAAAGAAAAAGGGCACAAAATGTAAAGCACAAAATATGTACACATTATAAAGCAGTTTAAGTAATCGATAAGTATCGATATATATCGATTACTTCACAGTTATTAAGAAAACTTGCTTCATCCGTTCAGCTTACACACTTTTTTTTATTTTTTTTCATTCTAAAGTGATAACTGATTAAAAATATAATCGATAACTATCGATCAAACCAAATAGTTATTTATCCAAAGTGGCGTTTGGCATTCAGCTCTATTCCTTTTCTTATGCTGCTATACCCTTAATTTTCGATTATAAATTTATCAATTAAAACTTATCGATAAATTAATAATCAGCATTAGGGGCACTCTATTGAACTTAACTAATTTCTCTTTTTTCTCGTTGGCTTTTCTTCTCCTTCCCCTCACGATGCAGGCAAATATCAATGAAGACGCTGCCGTGCCCATGATCATCGACGACAACTCTCTTGACCAGGTGGTGGCGCCCACTCTCGTATCGGGCAACGCCTTCAAGTACGCCATGCCGCTGCATTGCCATACGGCAACTGCCTCGGTGCTGCGCAACTATCGCCACAATCCGCTGATCAGTGGCAGCAATTTGCAGCTGTCGCCGGTCTTTAATAGCGGCGAGGCAGGCAGCATTGTGGGCGATGGCGATGCCAGCTCGGTGGCCTCTTTAGATGATTCCATGCCGCCGGCCTTGACCGCCTGCGACACGGATGCCTCCAGTGACAGCGGCATCGATGACAACAGCCTGGCCGAGTCAGGCTCGCCGCAAAAGCAGCTGCGCGTAGAGCAAATGGAAGTGGCCTCGGTGCCAGCAGCACCGCCACCACAGCAGGAGCAGGAGGAGGAGAGCAGCCAGCAGCTGGATCAGGTGGGCAGCAATGCGACCAGTCGCAAGTCGTCCATATCGTTCATAGACAGCAGCAATCCACTGCTGCGCACACCCTACCTGATGGACCTGTGCAACGATGACTACAACATGAGCGAGGCCAGCTTCGAGCTTGATGGTGTGTTGGATTACCTGGAGATACCCTAAGCGCCTGCAGCATTACGGCAAGCAGGCAGGCCGGCAGGCATTGCATTTGTTTTTTACGTAGGCTTTTCTTTTTTTTCTTTTTGGGTTTCGTTTAGTTTGGCATTTAAAGAAGTGAAATCAAAACATAAACAAAAGATTGATTTTTGAGCCTTACGTAAAATTAGAAATTAAAAAAATAAAAAAACAAAAAGCCAACGACCACGTCCCACACACACACACACTCACACCCACACACCCACACCCACACACACACACTCACACCCACACACACACACTCACACCCACACACTCACATATAAACTGACAAATAAAAAATAAAAACAGGAATGGTTCAAAATATTTTGAATAGTTTTGTAGCAACTTTAACTGCCAAGAACAGATGAATATTTAATACATGTATGTAATTTAGTCCAAATGTTTCTACATGTAACAAAAAAGTTGAGAAGAAAAAAAGAGAAAAAACCCATAAGAAAAATCAGAAAAAAAAACAATGATTAAAAATTTATTACAATAAGAAAAAGATTGAAAAAAAAAACATTGAATTTCATAGATTTTGCTCAAGAAGAAAGGAAATTTTTTGGTGACGGTTGTAATCCGAACAACATTCGAGCGCAAAAGCTGTGGAAACAAAAAGCTAAAAAAAAAAATAATTATAAAAAATCATAAAAACAATTTTCAAAATCTTGAAAAAGAATTACAATTTGAAAATGAATTTTCAAAAACCTTTTAGTCTTAAGGTCAATAATTAAGTTCAAATGTTAACAACAAAAATACATGTTTACATAATAAGGTCTTGCAGATTTCGTCAGTTCAGTTAAATTTGATTTTCAATCTTCAATTTTTTTGCATTTCTGTTAAAACAAAAACCAAAAAAAAAAAAATACTAAATTTTGCCAATTTGTTCAATTATTTGATGTCAATTTAAATGCTTTTCCAATTTACTTTTGCTCGTCTTTCTGTCTGAACGTGCTTTAGGTTTTAGTTCTAGAGGACGTCTATCATTCACAAAGCAGCGTCTATATACTAGTTAGAAATTGTCTATCAATACTATTATATATGTTATTCAAACTCGATTTTGTTTTATGTTCTTTCACAATTTATGTTTTGCTAATAATATTGATTAAATAAATTAAGAATTCGTTTCATGATGCCGTACAACAAATTTGAGTTTTAATTGGGAAATGGACTTGGGATTTTTGTTTTCAGAAAGGAAATCGATTTCAAATAACAAATTACAATTTTTTAATATTTTGGAAAATATTTTAAAAATCTTCAAAAACTTTACTTAGAATTGGAAAAAAATGGATGGTAAAAAAAAATAAATAATTTGAAATATTTTGAGATTATTGTAAGAAACTTTGTATATTTCGCTTTCCTTAAAACTTGCTTGTAATATACACAATGAAAGTTGAGATTTCTAGTTCGCAACTCATAATCTACATTTAACTCACCTCAACTCATCTGAATCGCACATTATTGTGTAGCAGCTCGAGCAGCTGCTGCTCGGGCGCCGTCCACTTGCATTGCGGATATTTGTGAGTGCAGTAGTGTGGATTGGCTATGCGGCCCGCTTCGATGGCTTGACGCAGCGCTGATTGCTCCAGCCAGGAGAGCAGCCAGGACCAGCTGACGGCGCCATCAACAAACAGCTCCAAGTCGGAGGCGTGGCCATTGCGCACACTTTCGCCCGCCTTGTGGGTCAGCGTGCAGATGGACTTGAGCAGGCAAAGGGGCAAATTGATGTCGTTCTCCAGAAAGGTGCGTTCGATGGTGCTCATAAGGCTGGGCAGTCCGGTCTCTGTGAATGAATGTGATATCAATGTGGCACTTGAATTTGTATGTAGCTATTTGACTTACCCACACGTTCCCCACTAGCATTGCGATAAATCAGCTTAAAGTTATCGAAGAGCTGCAGAAAACTCTCCTCCTCGTCGAGCAGACGGCGCGCAGCGTGCTCAGCGGAGGCCTCAGTCTTGCCAGCCGGCACTATTGTCTCCAGACCCATGCTGCGTATGAGATGGCCAACTGCTAAGCCGCCAGCGGCCACCAGGCCACAGCTGAGGATGGCAGCGGAGTTGACGACAACCAGAGGCTGAGATGAGAATTCAAATGAGGGAAAATACACTCAGAGAAACGATTCGAAGGCTACCTAAGACTTTTCTTATTTTGAATACACTCAAGGAAAAATTTTCTTATATAGTTTCAAAGATCAAATAGAATCAAATTAAGTCATGACAAGTTTGGACATTTGAGCTAAATTTGCATGTAGTACAAACTACATATTTTCTGTGAGTGTATCGTCAAATAGAGTAGATAAACTTACTCGGGGCGGTGCATTGCGTTTTCGTTTGACCGGCACCTCCACAAATGGCATCAGATAGTTCAGACCCAGCGCAATATCCTTGTCAACGCTATCGAAGGATATAAGACGGAATCCTTGATTGGTTTTCTGCTGCTTGTGGCTGCTTGAAGTGGTGGAACTTTCACTCTCATGCTGCGACTCTTCGGACTCGCCTGCCGCATTGCTGGACAGGATGAGGCACGATAAAATCAAATATAGGAACTGCATGCTTCCGTCTGATGGTCTGCTCCGTTGTGTTGCTGTTGCAGATTTGAAAAGCATTTCGCCAGCGGCGTCTTGGTTAGTTACGTGCCGTCAGTAAATTTGCCAGTCGCCGCTTCGTTGCCTCTTGGCTGTGATAATAGCTGCGCCGCTTGCTGCTGCTGCAGCTCTGTGGCTGTTGCGCAGGCGTGACATAAGCTCCAACTGAGCTAAGGTGCGACAACGTTTTGTTTTTGGCGCCTCAATTGAGGAAGCAGCCGTCACTAAGGTAAACAGTTAACACAAACTGGCGTAAGTTCACATCATTATAAATCGAAAAAGTGTTTCCGTTAAAACGAAAATAGTTTAAATATGGTTTAAAAGATTGATTTAAAAGTGTCTTTGATATTAGCTTATAGAAACTTTGAAAATGTTAAGTAAATTTAGAATGAGAATTTGAAAGAGAGAAACGTACCCCAAAATAAAATGTATGTAGATATTTTTAAGGAAAAATAAAATATTAATAATATATAGATAAATAAATATAAATATAAAATATATAATAAAGTTCAAGTAGTATCAAGTAGTATAAGTAGATCAGTTAGTAGATCCGTGCAGACAGTTGTCTGCTTGAGTAAGCCTATTTAAAGCGACACCGAAATCAAAAACTTTTCAATTTAAACACTACTTGAAATAAAATTTTCCATTTAAAAACCAAAACTTCAATACGGTCTGAGCTCAGCTCTTATAAAATATTAGAAAATTTCACTACAGAAAAAGACGCAAAAGACTCAAGAGAATATACCCTTGACACTTACTGGATTGCTTCACTTAATATTCTTCTCAATATTCAAAGAGTTCCTGAACTTGGTTAAAAGAAGCCCACCCCAACAAACTAATCTAGTTTTAACATCTTACCATCCAATACTTTAGTACAATTTCGCACTTATCAACAGCCATATAGAAAAGCATTTAGAAATGCAAATTATAAAAAAAGTATAAAATATAATATAAAAATATATAAATAAATGTAACTTTACATTTTGAAAAAAAAGAAAGAAAAACATATTTTTATATGAGAAGCTGCAAATAACTGCTTCAATACATCTTACTAAATTGAACCCAAACTTCAGATATACTATTTTTGCTTCAGCTATCTTCTGAGTTTTTAATAAATATTTTTAATTTCCTAATGAATTCAATTTCAATAAATAAATTCCAATCTCCTAATAATATTTATAATAAATAAACATCGCATAATAAAACATTAATAATTTTGATAAAACAAAGCTTGGGTATTTGACGTTCTACAGTCGATTGTAGCTCAAAAAAACAACATTAAAACTCAAGTAAATAATTTCTATACATATATATGTATATGTATGTACAAATATGTTTTTATTGATATGCCATAAGATAGTAAAATAAATAATTAACAACTAGAGAACTAAGCATAATGATATCCATTAAAGTACTGCAACATAGTTGGCCAAGATCTGTGCAGGAAGCTGCCCGAGAGCTGAGGCCAGCTACAGCTGCGATAGGCGTGGGCACAGCTGCGACTGCTGCGTGCCACATCAATGGCGCTGTAGACGGCTGTGCCATTCAGGTAGGTATCCAGCCAGCGAGAGCTGTGGGCAGCAGAGGATTAGCTAAATGGAAAACTTGCAAATGCAGTAAGTACTCACTTGGCCAGCAGATCGATGAGCCTCGAGGCAGTGGGCTGTTGCAGCTGTGCCGCATTTTGTTGCAAGTAGTGACAAATGGCGCGCTGAGCACAGACGGAGACATCGATGCTATGCTCGTCCAGCTGCGATTCCAGCACCTCAGTCAGACTACGCACTGAAACAGAAGATTAAGAGAGAGAGAGAGAGAGCGAACTCAATTAGAGCTGAACATGTTCATTAGCTGGAGGCTACTCACTGCCGCGTCTGCTCTCGTATTGCTTGGCACTGTAGCCATAGCCATTCGCACTGCTAATGGAGGTAAAGACCAGGGGCGCCAGCACCAGACGCACAATTCCGGCTATAATGGCGCCGGCGGCCACAATGAGCGCCGTGTTGAGCAGCGCGCCGGTGCGCAGATTGAGCAGACCCTGAACAGCATCGCGGGCCAGCTGCATGCTGCGCTTCACTGGCACCTTGACGAAGGGCACTATGAACTCCATTTCGACGCTAACATCCTCGCCGCTGGCATTGAAATGAAAGCCGCGTGCCTGACGCCTCTCGCCACCACCCACCACACTCTCCTCGCGTGGCTCGAAGTTGTGGAAGCGCAGCTGCCTGACACTCGCATTGTTGTAGTAATAGTCGCCGTAGGCGTTGGGCGTGGCCTCATGGCCCAGCAGCTGAAAGACGACACCCAACAGACCCAGACTTAAGGCCCAATGTTGACGCATTCTGAACGGCTGTGCGCGTGTTGCTCGCTCCGAGTCTCGTTTGCCACTGAGCGCAGGCCTAGCCGCCAGTTAGGTCTTTGTAGCGTCTCTGCCAGCCATGGTATGTAATATCATGTAAGTGCCATTTGAATTTCATGGCTCTTGCGTCTGTCATCAAGATACCATGCGACAAATTCATTAAAACTAAAGCGAACAAATTAAGTGGAGTGCGACACAGACGAAGGGATGCGATTTGAGTGGGGAGTTGGGAGTTGGAAGTAGATAGTGGCCTATGTGGGATCAGCTGGCGGATGACATGCAAATTTATCAAAGACCAAGCGATTGCGACTGCGTTTGGTTTGCTGATGGGCTAAGGTTAGCAAAACATTGGAACAGTCAGTCAAATCGCTGGCAACAATTGGTGGCATCAACAGAGCGCAACGAACGGCAGCACAGATTATTAATTTATTACTTGTAGCTTGTGTCTCTGTGTGTGTGAGTGAGTGTGAGTGTATGTGAGTGCTTGCAATTTGTGTGCAGACATTTTACTGTTATATCATGCGCGCCTCAAAGGTTAGATAAACAACAATTTTCGATTAATCCACATTTTATGCAACGAATGACAGTTGGGTAACACTCAAGCTGCAAGAACGGTTTATTTACATACCCTGATTTGGGCTGTGGACAAGGTCAACAGAAATATGAACTTAATTTCCGCTTAAAGTATGCATACAGCTGTGTTCATTAAAATAGTAGTGCGACTGAAATGTTGGATTGTAAAATTTTGTGATAAGCAAAATATTTTTAGAACAATTTGAAACGAGTATTCAGATTCATACATATATATACATATATATTTGAAATATTGTTTCTCACAAAATTTTTCAGCACAACATTTCAGTCGCACTACTATTTTTATGAACACAGCTGCAGGCAATCTGAGTCCCAACTACCGTTTCGTAGTCTAAAAATACTCATAAATACTCATAAATTAAACAACTTTTTCTACATTTCCTCTCACTCACTTCATGCACTCTTTCAAGCGCTTGCCAAAAAAAAAAAGCTTTGTTCATAGTTATATTAAAAATTGTGCGATTTTTATTTTGTTGAATGCGAAATTAAATAATATCTGAAGATTTGGCTAAAACTTAAAAAAATAATGTCAAATAAAAATTTCGATACGACTACGTACTGAACCTTTCGGTATTACTAGCTGAAAATCGTACTTTTTTCGAGCTGACGGAAACTTTCGATGTGATTCGTTTGAACTGTTTGGCGCTCGGCGCATAAGCACCTCGGTTAAGGCGCTGTTGGTGCGCATCGTAAAGTTGGTTATTTCTGCGTTGTTTCTCTGGCGAAGACACTGCCTGAGTTTCGCTATTATAACCACCCTTCTGGCGGGGCTTTGATGACCCAGGAGCTGGTTTCTTTTCTGGCTTCTTGGACGGATTGCGCATTCTGGGTGGCTTTGGCTCCTGATGCACGAAGCCCTTACCAAAGATCCAAGGGAATCTATCTTTGCGCTCGCCTATAACGCAGCCACCATACTGCACTTGGGCGTTGGGCGGATGCGGATACATGGTGGGCATGGCCCAGTCATTCTCATTGTACTGCGTCTCTGCATTGGTCACATGGCTGGTCTTCAATCGCTCTGGATGCATTAGGCCCGCTGGCGGCGTTACGCCAAAGTCGAATTCGGCTTCACTATCCGTGGTATCCGAGAGCACCAGCTCGTTCTCACAGTTGTGCATCTCACGCTTCGCACACTGTCGCTGCAGCTCGTCGACCAGCTGCTTCTTGTCGATGAAGCTGCGGCAGTAGCACTGCATCACGGGCCTGTGGCACTTGCACTTGCTGTAGCCCATGTTCTTGAGGCAACGCTTCAACTCCCGCACCTGCTTCAGCAGCGGATTCTTCACGATGCGAAATTGCACAGGCTTCATATTCGCATACGGATTGGCGGCACGCTTCAGCGTCTCTGCATCCTTGAGCGGTCGCAGCGTGATGAGATATTCATCGTTCTTCTTCTCAATGTGCAGCGTCGGCAATTGTACCAATTCGTCTGGCTTCTCCTCCATGTCATGGCAGGGCTGTGGCTTCTGTTTGTGATACGACATGTACTTCGATATGGGCACACTGTCAACGGGGAAATCCTTGAGAAAGTAGCCCATGAGCTCGCGTATAGAGCGGCGTATGGCACCGGGACGCCAGCCGGGTAGCTTCGCCAATGGATTGTCCGTCCAGAGCCAACCCATGTGGGCGGGCACCATGCGACCGTCATCGAAACAATTGGCGTGACCCTGTCGAGGATGGGCCATTGTATCCATGGGCGCATAGACCTTGGACTTCACATTTAATTTGTGTGGCATTTTGCGTCTTGGCTTTCTGATCTCGCCGCAAGGCTCCGCCATTTTGCTCGATGACTTGCGATGTTTCTTCGAGGCTTTGGCCAATTTGCACGCCTCGTCGCAGATTTGTTTGATCTTCAGCTTCTTATCCGAATCATCAGTGCCAACTTCAAAAAGTTTCTTCATCTCCGTGAAAATACTAACCAAGTCTGTGGGCAACTTCTTTGCTGAACTTTCGTTACACGGCTGTTTACTTTTGCATTTCTTGATGCTCTGCTTCAGTGATTTGTAATGACTGACAATCGATTCGAATGCTTCCTCGTTTTGGGAGCCAGAGTCCATATCGTGGCACGTTTTGGAGTTTGAGCTCTTCGAGTCGCTGCTTCTGTTCTGGAAAAAGTCAACGATTATGTCCTTGGCCGTGGCCTTATCATCATATTCCTTCTCCTGGAACATGGGCAGCGGCTTGTAGCCGCAATGTGGACAAGCCGCTAACTGGGGCAGCCAAGACACATCCTCGTGGCACATGGGACACGAACGTTCCGGCTTCACGCCCATCTGTTTTAGCTTTGGCGCCGCAGCCTGCGGACAAACACGATTCACATTGCCTTCCCCCAAGTAGGATCGCGCACCGAACGAGAATTGACCGCCCGGGCCCGGAGTTGCCTCTATCTTCAAGCATCCATCGTTGTTTTTCTCCACGCCGTAGACATTGTAAGGCCCAGCCACATCGATCAGCTTATGCGGCTGCGTCTAGAACCGCCCGAAACGATCAGCTTTTGACCTGGAACGAATGGAGTTACTCACCTCGACACCGCCACAGTTTCTAGTGTTTTTATTGGATGTTTCACAAAAGTCGTTTGTATCGTCTGACTGATCATCAACGCTAACGAAGCCCTGGCATGGATCGGAAGAGGTGGCAGAGCTTTGTGTGTCCTCCCCCAATGAGTCGCCAGAACAGTCGTTGCCGTCGTTATCGTCGGTATCGTCATCGCTGCAAAGGTCCATGTCCGTGTCCATTACTCTATTGAATTTCAGGCGCTATCGGTTTTTATGTTGGCTTCCAGGCTTACTTACTCGTCGATGCTCTGACACTTCATGATCATCGAGAGGCGTACTGTGCACATGCCCACGGTACAGCCCTTGCATGTCAGCTCCACTTCGGTGGTGTAGACAACCTCTTTAGTTGTGTTGGTCATCCGTAGTATGACACTGTCTGGCGGAGCGAAGCAACCGCGACCTGAGAATCGAATAGTTACAGACTATACAAGTTACTAAACGGCTTAGCTCTGCTACTTACCAATTTCCTTATTCATGTATTTGACAGATAGATTGATGCCATCCGTTAAGGCCTTGTCCAGACACTCCGGCTGTATGGAGAATCGAGCGCTCGGCTCACATGGCATACAATTGACATCGATGCGATTTGAGCACAAGACCGGAGCGCAGCCCTTGCATATGCTAACGTTCATTTGCAGCTGATCTCGTTCCTCAAAGTCCCGGCCGGGCATATAGAGCTTCATACAGATCATGTTTGCTACGAAACAGCGAAAACTGTCGTTGTTAGGCTTGGCCTTCTTCTTGCCCTTGCCACTCGGACCGCACATTTGCTCGATGTCAGCGTCGACGTCCCTCTCGGCGTCCTTGGCCATTTGCAAGCGAAACGCTGGGCCGCAGCACATATTCTTGTCAGGTTTACCCTTCTTGTCCTTGTCATTCGTTTGCGGCATCTGTCTGGTCGAACAGCGTATATAGTTCTCCTTATCCCTAGACGGCTCATTCGAAGCCCAGCAGCATGGTGCCTTCGACATTGTGCAAAGTACGCGTTATCTATGAAATAAGTTAAATTGCAGTAATATAATTTATAATTTTGATTTATGTTAAGCACAGTTAATTTCAATACAAATTCACGAAATACAATTTCGATGCTATAAATTTTTATTCGCTCAAGCCTGAAAGCCAACGCGTTGAAATTTCAATAGAGTATGACGAAAATTTCCAAATGCTCCAAACAAGTAACATGTCAATGCCAAAGCACACTTTGATCAACTAAATAACATGGAGCTTAAAAGATTTGTTTCTTAGAATAGGCCTGACTATACGAGCAGATACAAAACCATTTTGACAAACTCTATGTCAATGGCTGGTACGTATTAATTAAAAAATAAATATGTATGGCATTAAGTATAAATATACTTAGTCTAGACTGAAAGAATAAGTTTCCTAGGAATATTATTGGAAAACGTGCAGCATCAATTCATAACCTTTTCACACTTTTTGATAATTTTTACAATTTTTCCAACGAATTTTTTTATTTTTATTTATTTTATTTATTTTTATTTGCCTGGGCCATTTTATTTTGAATAAATTTATGTATTTCACACATGGATATTTAGGAGTACAGGCCTTGGACATTTTTTTCTTAGACATTTACTATAAAAAAATAAAAAAAAAAAAAAAAAAAAAAAAAAAACCCAAAAATTTTTTTTAAAAACACTTAAAAATACAACCTAAAAACTAAGCTAATGTCCACTGTGGAGTTATTATTATATTTTGTATGTAAATTGCGCATATATATTTAATTATAAAATTATTATTTATTATATAAATTATGAATTATTATAAAAAGTTGACTTTATTGTGTAACTCAGCAGTGAAATAAAACCAGATTAAATAAACTATAATTTTGAATCTTTTGTTTTGCATTACTTGGACTTTAGTGTTGTGGGTATTTGCAATATCAGCTCAAACCGGTGCGCCGTAAAATGTTGTGAATTAATAATATTGGATGTAGACCTGCAAAGTTTAGGCTTTTGTTTAAAATTATCATTTCACAATTGTTTACAATTTTCACAATTTCTATGGGGAATTCATTTATTTTCACTCAAATTATAACATTTCTTGGCTGGTTACCTGTGCTATGAATGCTAAAAATGCGTGCAAAAATCAGATATCTCTGTGCAAATTGTGAGTTTTCCTTATGTAATGCAATTAGTCAATTTGGAAAGTCGTTTTAAATAATGTTTTATTTATGATTTTGGCTTGGAAAATGTCTCCATGAATTACATAAAACATGATATTTAACTTAAAATCTGCGCGTGCTTTTTTTCGATCATGTATACAACAGATTCTTGAGATTTTTCGTTTACTTAAAATTTCATTTTTCAATTCTTTTTTTTTCTACTCAACGTATACGTGCCAGTCCATCTTTGTAATTAGACAATTCACTGTATCCAGGTACATTTGATTTGAGCCAGGTGGGCTTGCCGCTGTATGGATCGAATCCGCCTCTGAAAACTATAGCCTCGGATCCACCTTTTAGTCGGCCCTTGGACTTATCTGACTTGGGTTTGCTATCTGTCTTACGTCTGTTTATCATTTTGGGTGGCTTTGGCTCCTGATGCACAAAGCCCTTGCCCATTATCCAGGGGAATCTGTCTTTACGCTCGCCCATCACACAGCCGCCGTACTGCACCAGAGCACTTTGCGGATGCGGATACATGGTGGGCGTTGCCCAGTCGTTCTCATTGTATTGCGTCTCACAGCTAACCCGATCGGGTCTTCTGCAACGTTCCGGCTTGACTATGCCCGCTGGCGGTGTGACTCCGAATTCCAATTCGTTGTCGCTGTCACTCTCACTGAGGTCAGAGTAGACGAAGGTGTCGCTTATGTCCTGCCAGCCTTGCTGCTCGCTCAATAATTTCACCTCTTGGGCGAGAATCTTCTGGTCCACATGACTGCGACAGAAGCAGTATGACACCGGCTGATGGCAACTGCACACCTCATAGCCTTTGTCGTTCAGACTGAGCTTAATGTTACGCTTGCCCGTCGCGATCGGGTCCTTGAAGATGCGAAAGACAACTGGTTTCATGTTCGCATATGGATTGGCAGCCACAGCCAGAGTCTTGGCATCCTTTAGCGGCCGCAAGGTGATGGTATACTCGTCGTGTTTCTTGACTATGTGCAGCGTCGGATGCTGTATGAGAGGCTCTTCTTCTGCGCACTTTGCTGGCGTCTTGGGGGGCCGATAATGAAAGCGTGAGTTCACAATCTTGTCCACGGGGTAATCTTTTAGAAAATAGGCCATTATCTCGCGAATTGACTTCTTGATGGCGCCCGGTTTCCAGCATTTGTGCTGGGCGGCCAGCTCGCTCTTGGTCCACATCCAGCCCATGTGGCAGGGCACTCTGCCGGTGCCGCGTGAGCAGGTGTGATGTGTGGTTGGCTTCCGATTCGGATCCTTACGCACCAAGAACGTATAGCTAAGGGCGAGCAAGGGCCTGTGATTGATCTGTCTCTAACCCTATGAGTTGTGTGAAGTAACTTACCGCTTGGACTTGCGACGCTTGTTCTTCCGCTTTACACATTTCGATTTCTTCTTTCGTTTGGTTGGCAGACTTTGCTCCATTTCCTTAAGTATCTTCTTAACCGATGCTGATCGGCGGCGACCCTTCTTACCCTTGCGTGTGATTGCTGCGCACTCCTTCAGCACGTTTTCGGCAGCCTCTTTGGCAGACGGCTTGCCGCCGCACACTTTCTGCATATCGGTAAAGATCTTGATCAGCTGCTTGCGATGCTGCGACGGTGTCGATGGCGTCTTCTTTGGCGACTGAGGGCGCGTAGCCTCCGGCGCCTTGGTCTTCGTATCGAGCATATTATCGCATAGCTGCTGGATGCGGCAGCGAGTGCAGATACGTCCCGCCTTGCAGGTGCAGGATTTGCTCATCTTTGTGGCGCTGCACGATGGTGAATCGTCGTTGCTGCACGTGAAGCGCTTTCTCTGGCTGGACTCGCTGCTCACCCGAGCGTGGAGCATATGACTGCGCAGCACGTCCGCTGCGGTGGCTGTCTCATCGAACGGTTCCTCGCTGGGCTGCTCCAACTCGCAGCGCTTGTAGCCGCAATACGGACAGGCTGAAAACTTTGGTAGCCACGTAATGTTGGCATGGCACACGGGGCACAGCAGTGGGGGCGTGTACTTGGCGTTGCCTAGTTCCGGTGATTTGATGATTGGACATGCACCCAGGGCGCGCTTGCGCACTTCCTGCAGCTCCGCCAGTTGCTCTGGCGTCAGAGTAGCATCAAATTCGGGTTGCCCTCGCTTAAAGTCTCGTTCGGAGAACACAGTGCCATCGCTGGAATCGAATGTGCTGCTGTCACTGCTTGAATTAGATCGAACGCACTGACACTGCCTAGACCGTTCGTGGCCGGATGGCGGCGTGGGCACACGCTCCCTGTCAATGTCCAGCTCTACCAGCAGCTTCTTCAGCATTTTCCGTTCACAGGCCTTGGCTGGATCCAAGGCTTTCGGTGGTTTCACACCACGCACCGCACAACTACATTCTTTGTCAGTCCGCTCGGTATCCTTATGCGCACAGCCAGAGGGTGCTGCGGCGTGCGTCATCAGGCGCTCGTCTGTGATGCAGGTGGTGCCCGCGCATCTACCTGAGCGGCCCAGCGTGAATATGATGTCACGTGGATTGACGGACTTGTCCTGCGGCCGGCAGATATCATAACAACCATAGGGAAGCAGACGGGCGCTAAGGAAAACAGGACCAACAAATTAAATGGATCGCTTTAATGCTGTCGATTGAGAGCCGCAACTCACTCTAGATCCGGATCGATAGAGCTGATACTGAGATTAATCTGAAGTTGACCTACGCGCCTTTTGGCCTTCTCCAAGGTGATAGTCATCACCTCAGTGCATGAGAAGGTGGGATCTGCCAGCTGGCGCAACGTGACAGCTGACGGTCTGCAGTTGCCGCAGCCAAACATTTGATCATTCTCGTAAACGGTAACGCAGACACCTTTGGAGCTGAGGGAGCCAATCAAATCGCAGGGACTAGCCAAGAAGTTACCCATTGGAGTGCTTGGAAAATACTCGACGAGCAGCCGATCTGGGGTCAGCTCTACAAAGTCTCTGTATAGACGCACTCTGTACCTATAAGGACTATCCTCCCAATCGCCACTTGGTAGACTTGATTGTTGCAAAATAATGTCGTACGAATAACATTGTTTAAGTGCCTCCATAATGATGCTCCTGAATTATATGATTCCTCTTGGCTAATGGTAATTTATATGAAATTTGCCAATTCGTATATACAATTATAAAAAAAATATATATTCAAAAATAAATTTCCATTCATACAAAATTTGCTGCTTAGAAAAACTGATCTAATCTAAATTGAAACAATATGAAATGAATAACAAAATTTGTGAAAAGCTTGCTGAGTTCAAATAAGGCAAAATATATTTGAAAGAATTCGATATCTGTGAAGAAGATATCTATAGAAAGATGTATATCTATGTATAGGTATATGCATATGAATCTGTGTAAGAGTCTATATAAGAGTCTTTTCATCTGACTATTGCAATCTGAGCTTTTTGACGTTTTAGGGGTTTTGAGGCGTGGCAAACATAGTTTTTACCATAAAAGTTGGTCTTTGAATCATATTCATTGTATAGATATAATTTTTGCAGCTGTCTCAAACGAACTTTGCTGTATACCAAGTGAGAGCGAGGTGGTGGCTCGATCAAACCCTTTCATCATGTTGGTATACTCTTCTCTTAGAAGGGATGAAATGGCACCTCTTGGAGAACAAACTTCAATTCTGATTGGACCTACATACCAGTGCTGCCAATTTTTTAAAGTTCCAACACGCCAAATCAGGCGGGAAACGAAACCAGAAAAAGCTAAAAGCAATCTTCTTTTGAAAAAAACATGATCTGACGGGAAAAAAGCTGATTTGGCAACACTGCTCTCTGTTCTGAGAGCAGAGAGCGGAGAGTACGCAAAGAAATAGTGTCTAGTGTGATTTCATATGAGAATCGACCATTTCAGTTGAGCGCTCGGAGTCTACTAATTTTGAGGTCTCATATTTTTGTTGATCGAGCCTGAAAGTAAGGGATACAAGCATATACGAAGTTGACTGAGGATAAATACACAAATTTGATGCATTGAAAAAGTGTTTACTAGATGACCCAAGCATGTGTTGTATGGTTTGTGGTAATATGTTATGTAGTGAGTAATTTAATTTTAGATTGACCTGAAGGTAGGGACTAGAGGGTGGTATTCATTTCAGTCTAGATGTGTCTGTTAGGTTGACAGCCAAATAGAAATCTCACAGCACAGATATAGACAACACAGATTAGAAGTGTTAGAAGTGTAGACACTAGACACCACAGATTAGAAGTGTTGTCTAGTGTTTATATCTGTGTTGTGAGATTTCTTCAAGAACTGTTGGTATGCTAAGAGCTCTGTGTATGATTTGGTTGCGAACATACCATTCGATTGAAACCTGTGTATTATGTATGTGCTGTGTTTTGCTGTAGTTCTCCATAAAATATGTGTATACAGCATGTCCAAATTGGCTTACGATGTCTGTGGCAGTAGTAGCAGTTTGTTTTCAAGGATAAGGTCAATTAGGATTGTGAGTTGTGAGTTTAGTTTCCAGAGCTTTTTGTTTAGTTATTTTCTTTTTTTGAGATTTTAGTTTCATGCTAACCTCCTGTCAAAAGTTAAGACACAATACTTAGCTGATATCTTAGAGGGGATGAAACCTATTGGCAGTTATACAATACAATAGTATGTTGACCAGAGTATAGATATACATGATGATAATTCTAGTCCTTGCATACTCAGTGAACAAGTCAACAATATTATAATTCTCACTACAAATACATAAGAAAACCAAATGCTCTCAACGAAGTCCACTGTATCACAAAAAGAGCAAGTAAATCCTAAATCGAGTCTATGAACTAATAAACTCTAGGGTCAATCATATATTTATATAGATAAATATATGTATATTCTTCAGTATAGATAAATATATCTTCTTCAGTATGTGTAAATAGATTAATATTTTGTTTTTTTAGAATATATTTTAATATTGATTTTAAGCTTCTCACATAATATTCATTCCTAAAATATATAAAACACCTCGTGATTTAACAGATATTTGAAATTTATTTAGAATGCAGAAATTTGCATAGATCTGTAGGTAAAATCTTCAGGGCATTTTGTGAACAAGGAATTTAGATTTATACATTCGATCACTATTATCCGTCCGCATTTACGTGCGGGCTTTGTTAATGTCTACGAAATCTGTTGGGAGAAACACCGCCAGCATTTGACAGATCCTTGGCATTGACAGCAGTTTGAGAGCCGCTGCAACGTTGTCAACCAGCCACTGCAATTAGAGGGCGTAATGAAAATATTATACCCTATCAGAGTGGCAACACAGCCACTCACCTGATCTCAATTGAATATCCACTTGGACCGCTTGCTGGCATTTCAGCTGGTCGACGCGATGCTGTAGGACAGCTAGTCATCCGATGACCTTAACCTCGAGGTTGCATCGGGTAGAACTTTGCAGATGCTGGCAGTGCATCTCTGCTCACCAATTTTTCCCAGATCCGCATTTACATTGCCTCGAGTAGTTGAATTGCCGGGAGAGCGCGTGGTTCGGCGGCGGTGTGGGCACACACATTTTGTCAAACTCTATCTCGATCAGTAGCCTCTTGAGCAGTTCACGTTCACACTCTTTGCTGCGATCCACTGCGGGAGGCACAACGGTATCAGTGCCATGCACTACACAGCCACATCCGCCAGTCGAGGTAACCCTTTTGCGAACGCAACTGAAGGGAACTTCGCCAAACGACATTAGACGTGCGTCTGTGATGCACGCAACTGCGGCGGTTCTTTTGGAACGACCCAACGTGAATATTATGTCACGTGGATTGATGGACTTATCCAACGTTCGGCAGATATCAAAACAGCCAAAGGGAATCATCCCTGTGCTACAAAACAAAACAAAACTCTGTATAAAAACTAACAAAATGTGTGTAATAACATCAGCTACTCACTTCAGTTGTGGATCCGCTGCGCTAAACTTGATATTTAGATCAACGCGAGCCACTCGCTGCTGTTCTTGCTCCACATCGACCGTGTAGGCCCCAGTCACCGAAAATGTTGGCTCTGACAGTGGGCGCAGCACAGCATCTTCTGGCCTGAAGAAGCCGCAGCCCAGAAGTTGTCCATCCTCATAGATTGCTAGCCGAATGCCTTTGGAGGTGAGGGAGTCAGCCAATTCGTACGGATTCGTTACAAATTCGCACAGAGGCTCGGGCGGAAACTCATTGCCAAAGATACGATCATCGGTCACTTTGAAATATTCCTTATATGGACAGACCATATAAGTATAAGGACATGGTTCGCCTGGCTTGTGCTTGAGAGATGATTTCTCCAAAATAGCGTCGAAATGGTATGTTTGCTTAAGTTGTTCCATTATAATGCTATCAGTTATATGGTTTCTTTTATTGCTACTCGATTGGGTTTTGAACCAACGTAAATTTATATATAATTTGGTAATCTGGTTTATAAATTTTAATAATATATAAAATTTTTTGGTTAGAAAACCCAATCTATTACGAAGAGAAATAGAAACAGAATGAAGACTAGACCGACATTTTATCAATTTTGAGCCAAACAGCCTACTGAGTGCACAAACAGTAAGTGTTCTATAGTCGACAACAATGCTCGACTAGGAGATATGCTGATCAATACGCCGAGCTACTGTTTGAAAGTTTCTTTCTTTCTCCTTTACACAATTTAAATAGATTTGTTGAGGTGGGCAAATAGTAATAAATATATTGTATATCCTGAGTTAGTGCATAGATAACAGTTGTGTTTCTAGATAGTTTTGTCTTTAAATACCTGGTTTAAAATATATTTTACTAGATATTTTAAAAAGGTGTGTGTGAGTAGATATTGTTAAACCAGATATATAATATATACAGCTGTGTTCATAAAAATAGTAGTGCGAATATTTTGAAAATAATTTTAAGATATACATATATATATAATCTCATCAATCAATAATCTCAACACTCATCTTAAAATTGTTTAATACTCGCTTGAAATATTTTTTAAAATATGTTTTTCAAAAAATTTTGATGTTCAACATTTCAGTCGCACTACTATTTTTATGAACAGCTGTATACTTCAAATATTTGGTAACTTTCTTTCGTAATTAGCGTTCTCAACACTTTCATATAGACAGATAGAGAGAAACGAATATAGTTAGACCCACTGTGAACTAAAGTAAATATTGTTTATGGGGTCAGAGGTACTTTCCCCATATACATTTATCAAAGTCCAAAGCACAGTAGAAAACAGCAATTAAAACTTATCTGTTGACTATGAGTCTTCTATATGTATATGTATCTGTATCTTTATAGGTCTATATATACGTCACTTGCACTTATCTCCACATATATGTACCTGTATTTTGAAACAGATTAGTGTATAAGGTATATGTATTTTTAACATTTATTTTGAGGTCTTAGCGTCCAAATTTTAAAATATATAATGAGTGTAATTCAAATAATTCTATGATAGCAATTCGAAATGTATTATGAATGCCAAAATGTGAATAAGTTATGAATATCTTTTGAGAACAAGGAATTTTGAATTACATTCGATTACTACAATCCAGCGCCATCATTATTGCGTTTCTCTAAGCGATCAACAACATTTTGCGTAATGCGATATATGTCCTAAGCGGTTAACAGATTTCTTGTGCGGGCAGTTGACGAGCTGCTGCAAATGCGGCGTAAGATGCATTTACTTGCGGGCATTGATGATGTCCACGAACTCTGGCTTGAGAGAGGCGCCACCGACAAGGAAACCATCGATGTCGGGCTTTTTGGCCAGGTCCTTGGCATTGGCAGCGGTCACAGACCCGCCGTACTGAATGCGCAGACTGTTGGCCACCTCCTTCGAGATGTTTTCCGCCAGCCACTGCCTCAGATAGGCGTGCACCTCTTGGGCCTGCAAGATGGAAGCGTAATGAGCACCACATTGGGTAGCAATTGTCTGTCTTTTACTTACCTGATCGGGTGTGGCTGTCTTGCCGGTTCCAATGGCCCAAACGGGCTCGTAGGCTACCACTACGTTGGTCCAGTCCCTGATCTTCTTGGCATAGGCACACATCTGGCGTGCGACCACATCGTTGGTCTTGCCAGACTCACGCTCCTCGAGGGACTCGCCAATGCAGGCAATTACCTTAAGACCCTCGGCCAGAGCATGCTCGGCCTTTTCGGCAATCAGGTCGTCGGACTCATTGAAGATGGCGCGACGCTCCGAATGGCCCAAGATAACCCAATCGGCTCCAATGTCCTTCAGCATGATGGGTGAAATCTCGCCAGTGAAGGCGCCCTTGGCCACCTTGTAGGCATTCTGGCCGGCCACACCGATGGTACAGGGCAGCAGATTGCGGGCGAACATCAGGTAAATGGCCGGGCAGCCGATGACCACCTCGGTGTTGGGATCGAGCTGTGCATCGGAGAGTACCTTGCAGATTTCGGCAATTGACTTTTGGTCGCCGTTCATCTTCCAGTTGCCACCCACACAGAATTTACGGCCGCTCATGTTGCTGCTGATGTCTTTGGAGAAGTTCGCGTATAGCTGCACGCCGGAAAGCAAGAGAAATCAAACATTAAAATATTAGATAAGAGAAATTTGGAATTTTGCTAAGTAAATGTTAAAGTTTTGATTGATAAATCGCCGGGAAAAGTTAACTTTTACTTTTACTTCTATTTAAACGGACGACACACACCCACCTCGAATGTAATCAAATGATGTACTAACTAACCTTCTTCTGACCTTCATATGTCTTCCATTGGCACTTGAAAAGCTTTGGAAAAACAGCTGTGAACTTGCCGAGCAGAGCTTGCGACACGACGCTCTTAAGTGCGTCCAGCGTCAAATTGGTCGCCGAATGGTTCATGTCCATGATGGCTGGGTTCGAAAATGAAATGTCCCTGGACGCGCGATTAGACTCAACTGTTCTGCCTTGAATTAGCTGATTGGGCTGGAGTCTGTATAATCCGTTATTGTGTATCAAAAACATTTTATGTATCCAAAGTTGTCAGCTCTAATGAAAATTTTGTTTGTTCCAAAGTTTTAAGAACAGTTTGAGCTACGCATGCTCTGGGCAACTCTTATATAAGTAGAAGACCATTTAGCAGAGACACCAACCGACGCAAATCTAAGCTGATTGGAAATCAAATTTAATGCATAATTGGGGTTTCATAATGCTTTTCGCCATAGTACAAATGTAATTTACATTTATTGGAGTCTTTGATTATATACATATGTATATTAAAATACTTGATTTTTGCAAATCTTATGTAAGTTTAGCTTAGCCGAGACACACTGTCAATGACAAGGCATAAAGCTTTCGTAAGCTTATTGGAATGCCACAGCTGTTGTAGGTAGCAATTGGACGCATTCCAGGCGTAATGTCTTAAAAAATACCGAAAAATAGTTAAGTTGAGGCACATGCTTTTAATTGCGTATTTTGGTATTTTTCATATTTTATTTGATCTTCAACAATACATTGAATATACACATAAATATACATATATGTATGTACATTTATATATAGGTATATATTGATTTTCACAGACGTTCCAAGTATACTTAGTTAAACAGACATGCATATATATGTATATATAGTATATAGGATACATTGGTTTAGTTAACATCAATAGATTTCTAAGCAGTTTAATACTTATATATGTAGAAAAAATACGAGTATGCACAATATGGTAATTTACTTAAAATTGACTTTAAGCTTAGTTCCAAACAATTAACTAATTAACCAACGGAAATAAAGATAATTACATTGAAAAATAAATGCTCATGATTCACTTAATCGAACTGAAACTCTAGGAACATCGAGAGCTGGAAATGTTTTTGTTTCCGTTTCTGTTTCCGTTTCCGGCTGTTCCAAGCATTGATCTAAGATGGAGTCGTTTGAAACTCGAAAACTAGGTACTTATGCTAAAAGCTTTTGTCTTGCGAGTATTTGGCTAGTCTTTGCCTGCCACTTGAGGAGCATTGACCGTTGGTCAACTCTCAACGCTGGCAGCGACTAGGGACGAGGACGAAGAGGCCGACGTGGAGGTCAATGGCCCAACGGTCAGTCGTGAATTGGGCACAGTTAGAGCAGCAGTGGATCCAGCTCCAGTGCTATCCCCTGCTCCTGTCCCTGTTCCTGTCCCTGTCCCTGTCCCTGTCCCTGTCCCCTGCCCTGAGCCGGGTCCAGGAGCAGTGCTTAACGTCGTTGAGGCTGTGGCCGTCGTTGTGTGCGGCTGGAAGAGATTGAAAAGATTGGAATGCTGCATAAAGCTGCCCACTGACTTAAGCGGACTGAAGAAGTGCTCGTGACTCGGCTGAACTGGCGGCGACTCCTCCGATTGCCTAGTGCTGAGATTATGGTGAGGCTGGGCGGCTGATGAGTGGGTTCCTTCGCCAGGACTTGCTTGCCTCTGTTCGTTGGTGCAGGTGCAGGAGCGACTCTTTTTGCGCGAGTTTCGCGTCAGCGCCGTAGACTTGCGATATTTGGGCTTGTGGCCAGGCGACAGAGGATTCGTGGCGCCATCGATGACATAGATGCCGGCGCTATTGGCACCTGTGCTGGGCAGGGGCAGGCAGTGATCGCTGTTCGAGTTGCCGGCGAGCAGCTTGGCGCGCAGTTGCTGCGGCAATGTGCCATTGCTGGGGGAGGTGCGTGTGGAGCAGGGTCTGATCCGTTCCAGCTCCCGATCTCCGCTGGTGGCATCCTGCAGTGCACACTGCTGGCTGTAGTAGTCGGTGTCATCGCTGCGCAGCTTCTCGCGCATGACACAGGCCAAGGAGCGACGTAGTTCGACGGGATCGACGCCCTGATAGTTGCTATTGCCGTTTGGCGGCACAAACACATCCTCATACTCGTCCAGATCGTCCGGCAGACTGATGTCGTCTTCAGGTCCCGTCGAGTAGTTGTGGTTGTCGTACGAAAAGGCGCTGTCGCTGCGCTGCTGCTGCGACGCCTGCTGCACTGCTGGCTGCGCAGTCGCCGGCACTGAAATAGAAGCGCTGCTCTCATGATCGCTCTCCCGCTTGGCACTGGGAAACTCATAGCTAATCTCGCCCAGCTCTGCCCCGCTGGACGCCTCCACAATGTTCCACATGTCGCGCTCAATGTCCGTGGCGACGGTCACAGTGGCGGCCACCGTCTGGTTGATGTTGTTCACACAGGGCGTGAGGACGCCACACTTGGGCAGCAGCTGCGAGTTCTTGAGCGCCTCCTGCTGCTGGCGCAGCCAAATGGGCGAGTCTGTGAATGAAGCAGAGGATCATTAGCCAGCCATTCGACAAGCATTAAAGTAGACGACGCGCACTCACACTCACCCACATACATGCGCGGTTGCGTGGTGCGCATGGTGGAGTCCATTGACTGTAGACGATGCTGGCTGGCCAGCGAGAAGCGATGTATGGCCTCCGCCTGCTGATCGATGTCGACGCCCATCAGCTTCAGCATGAGGTTCTTCAGTGCCAGCCGAAAGTCCTTCAGGTGGTAGGCATAGAGCACGGGATTAACAGCTGAATTCAGATGGGAGAGGATGATGCAGAACAGCGTCAGCTTGGGATGCACATAGCAGTTCGGGCAGAAGGCCTTGATGCAGTTAATCGTGTACAGCGGTATCCAGCAGATCATGAAGAACAACACAATGATGGACAGATTCTGCGTGGCCTTGACATCCCGTTTACGTGCTGCGCCCAGCACGCGGAGCATGGTGCCCGTGTGGCCGCCGCGCCCCGGTGTGGTCACCTGCATCTGGGCGGTGGAGGAGCGTCGACTGAGATCCGAAGCGGGATTCATGGTCACTATCTGGCGCACCTGCGACAATTAGCAGAGATCTGAAGCGTGTTCCGCCATCAATAGCCAACTACACTCACCTGCTTGATAATCACGCGATAGATGTGCGTGTAGAAGGCCAGCATGAGCAGTGCCGGCGTAATGATGGTGGCAAAGTACAGAAAGACCAGATAGTTGTAGTCCATGACCTCGACGAACAGGCATGTCTGGTTGTGGGGCACATCCGCGTGCCAGCCGAAGAGCGGCAGAAAGCCCACAATAGCGCCAGCCACCCAGCACACGGATATGATGACTGCAAAAGGGATGCACTGGATTAGCATAGCAGACACGAAGCCAACGAAGCCTTACACAAGTCCTTGGCGAACGCTGACGTCATCGTCACCAATCATGACTCAACTGACTGTCGACTGACTGAAAATGCTAATAAGAACTATAGCGATGCTGCACTGATGCCAGCCATCACTCCGTCCACTCTGTCTACTCTGGCCATTGTCTGGCTTTGCTGCAGTCGTTCCACTCCTAACAGTACATTGAACCAAATGCATTTGACCAAATGACGCACACGCCATCAAACCCAAAAAAGAAACAAGTAAGAAAACTCTAGTCGGTGGTGCCCGACTAGGAAATCCCCTGAACCACGCCTGATCTGCGTTTTTAAATATACTCAGTTATGTTTTTATTAACGCAAAAAAAATTAAAGTTTGTAAAATTAAAAATAAAAAAAATTTTTTTTTTTTTCTGGTATCCAAAATATAGCAAAAATCGAAATTGTTATAAATCTAAATATTTATAAATCTAAACAAAATCTGGAGACTCAAGCTCCAAAGATGTACGAGATATAATTTAATAACTGTATTTCATTAGGGGTTTTTATCGATAAGATTAAAACGGAAGAAGTTATCGAATGCTTAAAATAAACTTGATCTTAAGTCTCTAGCTCTTATATGTTCTGAGATCGACGCGTTCATACATACGGACAGTCGGACAGTCGAACAGACGGATAGACGGACAGACAGACAGACGGTCAGGGCTAAATCGACTCAGTTCGTCACCCTGATCAATAATATATATACTTTATGGGGTCTGCCACGCCCTTTCTGCCTGTTACATACATTAGGCAGTTTGACAAAACCATTATACCCTGATTTCCCATTTTCAATGGGTTCAGGGTATAAAAAGAAACAGACTTCGTATAGCTAACCAAATGCTGAGAATATGTAATTAAAAGCAATTAATTCTTTTCCCATTATGTCAATAGAAAAGTTTTTTTTTCTTTTTTTTTCTGTCTTTGTTTGCTTCAGTCCACAGCCAGAGCTCTTTAATAGGTAACAGCACCATCACCAACAAGCAAGATGTTATGCCAAACAAATTCATAATTGCTTTTCTCCCAGCACTAGCTTTGTGCCATGTCATTTTAATTAAGCCACATGTCCTTCAGATTCGTTTAAATCGATTTCTCATTAATTCTACATGTTTCGATGCATGCTCCATGCCATGGCTTGAATTTGTATTTCTGTATGCCCACTCGAACGCCGCTTGCCCTCAGCCATGCAGCTACACTTATGTGTTGTTCATGCTCGCTCAAATGACTTTTTCTACATCAACTATAATCTGTGACACTCTTCTAAGTTCTTTATTATGCAGATGCATACCCCCGAGCAAATAATCTTTTAGACACTCATAGTCTCCATATTCTGTTCCAGTCTATAAAGTTTTTATTAACACTGCAAGTACTTATTGTTGCCCATTGTCATTTGATTTGCTGACAGCTTTTGATTAACTTATAATCGGCTAGCTAAACTATATCCATATATACACATATCCTCCTTGGCCATACTTAAAGATCTTCCGTATTCACGTCAAAGCTCTTTGTTTAAGCATGAACATGTTGACGGTTATAGTGATAGCTAAATAAAGGATTGTTTTCGAAGGAGGAAGATTCCTGCAGGAATGTTTGCGCCCCTCAGGAAAATGTTAAATCATAAACATGACATTGACGGCCAGCTCCTGGCTCCCTCAAGTGGACTGCGGGTGGGCATTGAGGAATTTACCTTCAGACGGGAAAGTACACCTATACCCAAAGTCAACACTATCGATTATAGATACATAAGTAAATTATGTATGCCCTATGCTCAAATTACATGTCAAAAGTAACCATGGCAATAGATTTAGGTTATTGTATAAGAATTTTAAATAAAAGGCGGCAAACAGTTCAGCATAGGTCGCTGTAGTTCACTCTTTGAGCTGTTCTCACTCGTCCACTGCTAATAATCTGCCTATTCGATTTTTAACTCTCCAGCTTACTTATTACAGTATGTATACAGTTACATAGCTAATATTTTCACTTTAACTAACTGAAACCCACACTCATATTTCACACCTGTTCAGTTTATTAAATGAAAACCTTTTTCTTTGCATTTCTCCTACTCTTTCTACTGTGCATTGCAGTTTCTCTCAGTTAAGTTTCAATTTTTCGTATTGTAAATTTCAATTTCTAGTTGATTAGTTCTACATGGCCTCACTCCTCAAGCTAGTTACAGCTTCAATTCATCTTTTGTGCAAAGAAATACATGTATCCTTGAATATCCTTAAAGCAGTGAGTGCAGCATTCAGCATTCAGTGCTTTGTTCTCATTTCACTGCTTTTGTTTTATGAAATTCCTGCCTGGCCACACAAAGCTGCAACTCAAACATGGCCAAGCTGTCAGCCGGAACAATATGCAATATGTTGATTTGTTGGCTATTATCTGTGGCATTGTTGCCACAATAGATGCAACAGGAAAGTTTGACAATATACAGAGGCATCGGCCCTCCTCTTCTGCCGTTCACTTACCAATTGCTGTGCGGGTGCGCACATTGCGGGAATAGGCCATCGGATAGAGTATGGCCCAGTAGCGATCCACGGAGACGGCAACTAGACAGAAGATGGATATGGTGCAGAGCACCACCAGCAGCGATACGGTGAAGAGGCAGGCGTGCAGATTCTTGGGCAAACCAATGGAGGCCAATATGGCAAAGGGCACGCCTAGCGAGCCAACCAAGAAGTCTGCCATGGCTAGGGAGACGATGTAGTAGTTGGTGCGGCGGCGCAGCTTGCGTTCGCGTCGAAAGACAATGATCACCATCAGATTGCCAATGATGCTGATGATGGCCACGAGCACCTCGAAGACGGTGTAGGGCACATTCAGCTCGATATCTGGCTGCTCATTCAGCTGAGTGTTGGCGGCGGCATGGTATTGTGTAAAGGGCAGATTGATCAGATTCTGCGAGTGATTCGTTCGAAAAGCAAAGTCGGTGTACGAAAAGAATCGAAACTCGGACATGTTGGCAGCGGCGAATTGAGGCGTCAAAAAACAAATTTGATTTAATTTTTGTTTTCGTGTTATCTCTGTTTTTTTTCTTTTTTTTTTTTTTAATATTGACAATTGCAGACAATTTCAATTATGTTGTGCCTTGGAGCGTGTATAGCCTAATTGACGCGAATTGCTCAGTAAATAAACTGAAATAACATATGTTGTTGCAGTTGCATGTTGCGCATACGCCATGTTTGCCATGTCTGCAGCTGTGTCGCTGGGTCTTTGTGTCTCTTTGTGTGTGTGCGCGCCACAATTTGTCCTTCCTCTGCGGCTGCTGCTGCTGCTGCCCCTTGCGACCGCTCACACACGGGCCATTCTATGTAGCTGTGGAAAACAAGAGAACAGAATTAATCATCGTTCGGCACGTTTACACACATGTAAACACACACACACACACGCACGCACACACTTTTGTATAGATATATACGTGAGTAATTGTAGCAATTTTTTAGTACAATAAATTGATAAATATTTGCCAAAAATACGTT
The DNA here is from genome assembly GCA_035045365.1 of Drosophila leonis. NCBI lineage: Eukaryota > Metazoa > Arthropoda > Insecta > Diptera > Drosophilidae > Drosophila > Drosophila leonis. The sequence goes on along the minus strand of JAWNPC010000338.1, from coordinate 1,051,814 downwards.
CGATGTTCAGCTCAAACTCGATAAGGCTGCAACGCCAGCAGCTAACTAGGAAAAGCACTCCAAGCAAGTGTGCACGACTAAAGTATACCCTGTACTTGGCAGTGCAGCTGAGAATGAAGAGAAGAGTAAAGAGTTATTTAACAGCTCTTATTTGTTATGCGAATTTCAGTAGGTCATCAGGCTATCTAACTGAGTAGCCCATATAAATAGTTTTTCAATTCATTTCTACTTCAATTAAAAACACTTTTTGAAGAGTTTTTTATTTACAATAAAATATTTCATTATCAAAAACTTTTTTGAAACTCCAGTACATATCGTTAAAAAAAAAACAATTTATCATCAGTAGAAAAGACAATAAAGTCTGAAATCAAAATGTATTTTATAAATATATAAATATATATGAAAAAATACATTTTTCTCTTATATTGGAGATCAATATGTATCGATAATAAGCTTAAACAACTTCAACTTCTTCTGTCTAGCTTAACTCTATTCATTCTCAGCATCTCAAATATATATCCTTCTACTCTTCAGCTCAATTTGACTCACTTCAATAGTATTACAGGGTATCGATAGAAAAAAAATAGAGGATATAGTACAACAATTAAGCGGTTGGCGCTATCTTTACCGTTATTGTTGTGTGCTCGGTATCTGGTTTCTGTATCTATTTCGCGTGCGGCTTGTTTACCGCAACTCGCGCCAAACAAATGGCCGGGCGTGTGGCAAACGTTTACACTTTAAGCATGGACAACTTGCAGCTTGCAACTTGCCACTTGGCACTTGCCACTTGCCATTTTGCCACTTAGCCAACTGCTGTGGCATCAATCAAGCTATGACAACGATGAGAACATTTTCCATTTAATTGGCTGCTCCTTGCGCCGCGCCGTGCCGCGCACGTGTGCCAGTTGCAGCTAAGTGCAAACTGTGGTAGCTCTCACTCGCGCAACTGCGACGCACTTCATCAACTTGGCGCAGCGACACTTTAAGTGTATGCCGCGAGCATACGTTGAGCGAGCGGCTTGTCAAATTAACGCGACTCTTTGGGCTATCGGACATATTGTCATAAAGGCGACTCAGGCGTTCAGTCAGTCAGTCAGTCAGCCAGTCAGTCAGTTAGTCAGTATTTGTTTTTGCGTGATCCTGGGCAAATCGTGACGCGTCCTGCACGCCAGCTCCCACTGGGCCGCTTGATTGCGTGCTGTTGGCCAACATTTTGCGTAAGTCGACGTTTTGCGTAATTGGCTTTCGGCTAATTAATTCACATCGAATGGGCGGCCGCCAGCCAGCCACGCGGGAATAGGGTCGAGTGTATTGGGTATGGGTCGTCGATTTGGTTCAATTGTAAAATGGCACTTGGAGTATTTGCACTCGTAAGTCTTACACTCCACGCACAATCAGCAAATGGACTTAATTCTTAACTTTCGGCTGGGCGCCGGGTATTGATTTAATTATATTGTAATTTGGCTAATACAATTAGCGCCCTGTGGTTTTATCGACTCGACTTTAATAAATTGCGTGCGAGAAATTTCAAAGAGTGTTGTGCAGCAGTACTATGATTTGTTTGAAGTCACTTGATATGCCAGGGCAAACGCTCTGAATGACAAGCATAATTAAAATCGTCGTCTAGGACACGAGAGCTATGAAGCGACAAAGCTGCATAGCTACATGTGATTGCCATACGTGAGCGGCAATTCAATTTCTTGTCCCAGTGGACATTGTGCTGGGCCATCTCAAGGCAGCTGCTGCCTCGTGTATCTATTATGGTTGCATGTGGCACACAGTGCGTATGTGTAATGCGCATAAATCATACGCCCCCATGCACCAGGCCAGTGGCAACAGTTTCAGCAGACTATGCGAAAGTTTTTAAGGCAAGCGACAGTGTCACGCCTTAACTGGAACACGATGAACATAACCGAAAGGGTTCTGTCCCAGCCCCTCCGTTGGCTATTCAATTTCAAGTGTAAACGCTGTCAAAATCAGCTGCAAATGATGCTCAAGGACGCTCGAGTGGCTCTGTTTGACCCTGTCTTGTTATCGCCATCGTTTCTTTTTGGCAAATATTACAGCCAGCTGACTGCATTTATCTAAATGTGCCACGCTTGAGTTTCCGTTTCAGCAGCCTGCACTCACCCCACGACCCACTGACCTCCCCACTGCAGCTCTTTGGGTGAATCACTGCCAGCAGCAGCGATAGCCAGAGCCCCCTTCTTAATAAATACAGTTGTCGCGCCTATTTCTGTCGGCGGTTCAGTTTGCTGCGATAAGCCTACAGTTATGCAAAATCAAAAGGTTGCAATAATAATAATAATCTCGGTTGCTCTTTAATAAGCGTATATAAATAAATTTAATTCAATTTACAATAACAAATGGAATGAAATGTTATCAAAATGCAAATTTAACAGTAAATTGATTCCAATATCAGTTGCTTGCTTGAGAAACTTTCAGTTTCTTTTTATGCTTCTGCTAACCATTTACATTTATCACCAGCTCTGTCAACTCGACAATTAGTTGGTCATTTATCTTCCTTGCCTTAGCTACAACTGCTTGGTGGGAAGCACATAAGGAGTACAGAAAAAGATGTTAGCTAGAGCAGAGTAGAAATACAGAATAAAGTGCTGAGCACAGTGAAAAGTGTGGAAGTTAGTGAAAGAGGCGAAAGCAGATGGCGAAATAGACTATTGAGAGATGGCGAGTAGCACTTAGAGTATATAGAAAAGCTTATCAAAGATGGATGAGTACAGAAAAAATGTAGACAAAAGAGTGTAGACAAGAGTGTAGAATAGATCTAAGAGTACAGCGTAGACAAAGTGTAGAATCGCAGACCAGAATGTCGATGGAGCGTAGACTATAAAAAGGGTATGGAGACTGTAGAGTGATACTTAGAGCTTAGAATATTGTGTATACAAAAGGCCAGCAAAGATTGGGGAGTAGTGAAAGGATGTAGAGTAGAGTCTACAGAACAGTCTAGAAAAGAAACGAAAAGTATAAAGAAAGTGTAGAGTAGAGTAGAGTAGAGTAGATCAAAAGTTGATCAAATAAACTAAAGACTTAAGAAAAGATTGATGTAATAAAGACCACAGAATATAGAAAACCAATAGATTAGAGTTAAGAGAAAATTTTAGAAAAAAGTGGAGAGTAGATGCTTGATAGTATGTAGACTAAAAGTATGGAGACTGTAGAGCAAGTAGATAGTCGAGTAATTAAGTATAGATAGAGTAAGTTAAAAGTATAGACATGTTTACAGTAGAGTGCATAGAAACCCTAGCGAAGATGGGAGAATAGTGAAAGAATGTAGAGTGGAGTGAAAAGACTTTTTAATATAAGAATAGATTAGAGTCTGAAGACGAGTATAGAAAAGAGTAGAGTTGAACTACGAAAGGACTTAGACTACATCGAAGATCAGGTAGACTGCAGACTAAAGTCAAAAGAAGATTAAAGATATGTATATAGTATATATATATAAAATATTATTAATTAGATTGTGGAAAAGACTTATGAAAAGATTGTAGAGAGATAGAACGTAGCTAGTGTATATATAACAGTGCAGAGCATCTCGACTGCAGCTTAAAGTCAAACGTTGAGTATTGACAAAAGAAGATTTAAATGAAAATCATATCAAGAAATCTCTAATAAATCGCAGACAAGCTGATTAATAGTTAGTTTGTAGACTAAGCATAGATTGAAGTGTCAAGTTTATTGCTTTCTCCAGCTGGGTATAAGCAAGTCGGTCGAATTGTTGTCATTTCGTTTGCCGTTTTGCGCACAGTCATTCGTAGACGTCATTTATTACCGTTTAATTACAGGAAAATGACGCAAAGAAAAGTAGAAGTGAAATTCGAGCTTTGTTGCTGCACATTTTTTTCTGCCGCAAGGACTTGGCCCATGCACTGCCAAGAGAAATAGCAATTGAGAAGGCAGCAAATGGTTTTCTCAGCCTTCGTTGAGCGTGAATTCACATTTATCTTTGGTTATATTTATCTTTGGTTTTGCTAAAAATTTATTTAACAGTTATTCATTTGATTTGAAAATCAATTCAATTGAGAAATTTAACTTGTATTTGCTAACGAGATGTAGCTTTAGACTTATAAGTCATCAATTTACATGGCATATTATAGTGATTGGAAATGATGACTAGTATATGTATATTTATATAGACTATCACGCTTCGATGCATTCTTATGCATATATTTATTGTTATCATAAATGGAATTGCTGTTGTAATGCAAACATATGTATTTGTATACTGTTTCGATAATCTATAAAGAGCTTAAATGATCACACGGCGCAGACAACTGCATAAAGTAGTGACGAAACACTATTTAGGTGTGGGATGTTAGTTTGCATATGCCCAGGCAGAGAGTACTTAAGCCTTGCCATTAAATATGCAACGCATAGAAAAAGAATTTTTTAAAAATTATAAATCATATTTATAATTTCTTATACATTTTTATATTTTGAAAATTAAGCTTTAAGTCTGATCAAATTCAAGACTAAAGAAAACTCTCTCAGCAAATTTAAGACTTGATAGCCAAATGTAAGCAACTGTTTGGCTTCTGTCACGGAAGCAATATTCTGTTTTTATGGCTCGCAAGTGTATAAAATATTCGGCAGCCGAAGTGCTAAATGCTGTTATCGCTGAATCAGAGCTGCATTTGGTATTTTATCAATGTCGGAAGTACGCACTTATAAAGCGGTCCTCTGTGGCATGTGTGCAGCACGTGTGGCCATGCAACTGCAACAGCAACAGTAAGCCGTGCGCATTGACATCATGATTCCGTTTCGGACAATTCCATCATTTAAGTATCAAAGCAGCAGCTCCTCTACCACTGCCCTGCTTATGAGGTGGCGACATGTGCTGAGCACATGTGACGCGCTTCCCATGTCACATATGTAGAGCCCAGCGCTGGGCTGTTGGGCAAATAAACGAGCCGTCTGCTGGCCTTAGATAAATATGCACAACATTGTGTCGACCGGTGAGTAAGTGAACGCCAGTTGGGCAGAGAGAAGCAAACATTTGGCCATTACCTTTTTGGCAATGGCAGCTGTCAGTGCCGTCCGCACTGTTGCTTAGCCTTTTGTCCGCTATCAGCAATCGCTCATCAATCGTTCAGATGTATCAATCGCCGGTTTAATAGAGCGACAAAGTGCCAACAACAAACAACAAAATCCTTATCGACTGCGGTGTTAACATATTCCTAAATTGCACGTAATTAAATGTTATGAATTTGTTATCTACCGCAAGTTATTTTGTCAACTAGTTTCCATTTTGGCTGCCCTAGTTCGGGACACTCAGCTGAGCTGCTGGCGGGGCTGGAGGGCTGGAGGCTGCGCTCATTTGCAATTCAGATACGAATCTGTAAAGAACTGCTGAACTGCTGTCCAACAAATTGATTAGTTCTTAGTGCAGCCAGCCTTGACAGGGGATTCAAATCAATCAAGCCGCATCCCCCAAACAGTAGCTGCCCACATGCGGCCACACATATATGTATTTCACAATATTCGGCAATATTTTGTTGCCCCTAGGGGCAAGTCGCAGTACACGAGTGCGTATGACTAATATTCTATGCTTCAACTACTCGAAAGAAAAAGCAGGAAAAAAAAAGACTCACAAAGGCAACAGCGTCTGCTGCACTAGCAGGGGTAAAAGTTAGCGGCATATTAAAAGGATCTGTGATTGAATTTGGCTTACGCTTGAGAAGTGCGCACAAGTCACGGGGTAAATCCATCATCGTTCAACCCCCCAATGTCAAACTCTCGAGTTGGCTTTAAAGCCGCTTAAAATGTCCGCTGTCAAGGACAATGCCCCAGCAAAGTCGTAACTTTGCATAACTTTGCAGCGCAGCTAAGACGCTTTTTTTATCACTCTTTTGTTGGTGGGACTTTGGCTTAAAGGGATTCGAGCGCGCAACACCAATAACAGCGGAAAAAACCAAGCAAATATTTATAAAACCAATAAAGATTCTATTGATGTTTGTCTTGTTTTACAACTGCGCCCTCAAAAACTCTCTTCTACTGTAACTGCGAATTGGCCTTTCATTGACATGAACAGCCGCTTCATCGACTTCCCCTTACACATGGTCAAAATGGCAACAGCCAACTGGCAACTGGCAAATGGCAACTGGCAGCTGGCCTCAGGGCAGGGCCACACACCCACGCACACACACCTCGTTGACTGCGCACACATCGTTTGCATTTTTGTTGATTTTGGCGCAATGACACGCATCTCGTTACATTTGCCAGTCGACTGTCGACAGTCAACAGTCCCTGCTCTGACACCTCCCTTACTCCAGCTCGCTGTCAACCCAAGGACTGGGCCATTTACGCAGCAGCTTGTCCTTGCCGTGTCCACATACGTGAAAGTGTGTATGGGAATGCCACAGCCGCAGCCGCAGTCACAGCCAAAGCTCTTGTTATCCTTGTGCTGACAAGTAAGCTTACGCATATGTCCTGGCAGCTAATGTGATGTCTTTTCAGCTTGACAATTCGCATTTGTTACAGCTTTGTCTAACTTTGTCAGCCTCCAGCTGCATACGACTAAATAATGTGCCCAAGAGCTTAGCACAACTTTGACCATACCAAAATGATGAGGATTATAAAAATTATTTGTTCTATAAGTTATAATTGTTTGGCTGGGAGTGAAGGTGTAAGAGAGTTTGATAAGTGAAAGTTAAAAAGAATTTATTTTATTTTTTTATTTATTTAATTTCATTAAATAAATAGTATTAAATCTAAGCCCAGTTGACTTGTTTTTCAATTATATACCTACCAACTTAACAAAAAAAGAAATTTCCAAAATATCAAATATCCGGTCACAAGGTTTGTAGTCCTGTCACAAGGTCCAAAATATTCAATTTGCAACTTTAGGCTTCTTTGTAGGCGGAATCATCAACACAACTGCTACAACTGCTCGCTTATGATTTCAATTTTATAATGCCTTTATACTTCATTTGCTCAGCTGCAAGGAGACACAGGGAAAGCGAGCATAAGGACAGTGACATTCCCATTCTTACAAATCAAACTTCAAATGCCGTTCTTAAAATTTATAATTAATTAATATAATAATTATAATTACTTAGAATTATCTAATATATTTAATTGACTCAACACATATTATATTATATTAATAAATATTATATTTATAAATATAAGAAGAGTAAATCATATTCATCATAATTTTCCACTCATGTGCGCTTTCTTTAAATATTTGGCAGCAGTCGAACGAGACATGTGAAGCCTATTAAAATGTTTGTCAACACTGGTCGTTGTCAGTTTAGTGACGACATAAGTCAATGCCTTGGCATTGTCGGCAGTTAAATTTAATTACAATGCCCAAAAGTGGGCCCGAGCCAATTGCTGTAACTGGAGCCACAGCTGAAGCCGGATACGAAGGCGGAGCCAAAATGGGGGAATGGGACTAGGACTGGGCATGGTTAGGGACCCAATGACAGCTAATGATGTGTGGCCTGTTGCTGTTGTTCATTAACGGCTTCAAAACTACGTGACCTTCTGGGCAACGAAGTGGCACAGAGTGTGGCATCCTTTGGCGCTCGTAGTTAAAAACTGTCATTGCGGCAAGTGTCGCACTTAGTTGAAACTTAATAAGTTCGTGTCGCAGCAGAAGTTGCTCATTTCCTGCGGATGTGATTCGCATAGAACGTTCCGTTCACACGCTGCCACAAAGTTGCACAGCAAAATTAATGCAAGCAGCGTGTCGTCGCTACCTCTGCTAGGAGGCGAGAGGTGGCCCACCTGGTCGGCTAATCTCAGCGTTGCGTTGCGTTGCGCTTTAACGGACGCAGTGCCATTAAATACATTTTATTGTCAGGCAGCCGGGCGGGGCAGAGTTGGTTGAGGCATTTGCATTTAAACGAGCCGCGCTTCGATTGGAATATCATATATTTTTTATTGTTTTTATTTATTTTTATAACAGCACACACGCCAAAAGACAAATGCCCTGCCCATAGAGTCGAACCAAATTATAATTTTAATGGCATTTCGTTAAAGTATGAATTTATTTATTAATTTTGTTCTCGCTCGATATGGCAGCTCTAACGTTCGATCCAAGGATTGCCCCGAGCGACGACGTGCACCTGTTCAGGTACGCCATGGCGTCCAAACACAAGCACAGCTCTACAACTGGGTGGCTTGCCGTCAGCTGTTGTCGCCGGCTATTCTGACTTTTGAGAACTGTTTGCCAGGCCAATTGTGTTTGCGTGTGCGTGTGAGTCATCGATTAGCTTTAATTGAATAAATCAATAATGTGACTGATTGCGCTGTGCCGCAAATTCCACAAATTAACACATGTGCGGCTGTCATATTGAGTGCTACCTGTAGCCGTAGCCACCCGGTGGCTCGTTGGTTTCTTTTGGTTCATCTGGCATCAATCAAACGCACATAATTATGGCCAAAGGCGCTGAATGCGCTCATTAATTATGCCAGCAGACAGACTGAATCAGTTGATCATGATTGAGTGATTGACAGATGGGCAGATTGAGCGATTGACCGAGTGACAGCAATTATCTCGAATGAAATTAATGTGCAACGTGTGCACTGAGCTCGCTTAATGTCACATTTGCCACAGCACATTGAGTCCGCCCGCGGCACCACGTGCAGCGGTGGGGCAGCTGCCAAAAACCGACTGGCACGGGCACGACTGGGTGCCCAATGACGAGCCGTTGACATGCCTCAAGGTCTTCTAAAGTTCAACCCTCTACACACTACACTCAGCCTCTGTTTTTTTTTTTTTTTGTATCATTGTAATATCTTAATAAGAACTTAGCATGGGAACTGCAGACATCATTTGCCATACAAACTAATCCACTTTAGCTAACATACACAGACAGATATATATGGATATATAGAGAGAGAGAGAGAGAGAGAGAGAGAGACACACACAGAGACACTCTTTCATTCATGTGAAGACCTTAATCCCATACTCTTTGCTGCATCGGCGTCTATTGCATATTATGAAAGTTTATAACAGGCTCAGGCAAATGGAAAGTTATGAGTGTATCGTGTGGGTGGTTGCTCTGTGGTGTTTGGTGTTAGGTGGTTGGTGTTTGGTATTGCCTGCTCTTATTCCACTTGTGATCAATGCAAATTTAATGCAATTGCGCGTGCCAATAGGGAATGCGCCCCTGGCCACAGCAGCTGCTGTGCGCACAAATGTAATTGGCTTTCGTTTTGATGAGCAACTAATAATCATATAACTTATGTATGAAGCATATCAATATAAGTTGACATTCCATAAAGTTATTATACATTTTAAAAATATGAAATGTAAACTTAAATTGATATGTTATATGGCCCAACATTTATCCAAAATATGTTGCTATTTCTCAGAGTTAAGCTAAGAGCTGTTCAGATATACATCATAAAATGTTTGCTCCCACTTTGCTCTCTCTCTCTCTCAATCTCAATCTCTGTCTCTTTGCTCTTTGTTTATTGAGATTTCGTGCAACAGGCGCTTTGACCACAGCTTCATAAAAAGTATAGAAATGTTACAAGGACTGAAAGTAGGCATAAAAATGTCTATCAAATTGTAAATAATAATAAAAATGTGAATAGTTTCAGCAAGAGAGTGGACTAAGCTTTGTTTGTTATAGCATCGATAAAGTGGTCAGTGCATGTTTTTATATATATATATAAACTTAAGGACAGATTTCTAGATTTCTAGCTAGTTGTGAACTGAATTACATGATTTTATATGAGAGCCGCTTGAATCATCTAAGTCAACTCGTATCCTGCGACAACAACTTAATTTGCTAGAGATGCTGTTCAAGCATGAAATGTATGAATAAAATGAATAAAATCTATGAATAAAATACACGCCATGGGAGAGCATGGCAATAAAGATAAGATATTTTTAAGAAAACTTAAGTTTATTTATAAGAAAAGTGTTCCTAGCAGATAAGAATTTTAAATCAAAGGCGTCGCTCTTTGAAGATTAGATCACTTCAGCATATAGTGTTCTAGTTTACTCAACTGAATACAGCATAAATTTCTCTAGCTCATCCAGATACTTTGCAAAACAAATAGATTTTCCTAACAACGTCTTCATTCTTTCTATGATAGCTACAATATATCACTTGACTTCGCTATACAGACACATGACTTTCAGCAAGTCTTTCATTTCTAAGTTGTCGACTATTGAGTATATGAGCTCATAAATGTCGGCCACTAAACATTTCCACTCTATATAATCCTCTGTTAACACTTCACAACATCTCGAAGTTTATATCGAATTGAATTAGCAATATCTGCCATATTGCTTCGCTTCACAAGCCATATTCAAAGCAATAATAAGCAAATAAACAAAACAAATAAACATTTGAGTAACACCTTCAAGTGCACTTAAAGGTTGTCCGCCACCCTCTGAGGAGTTGTTACATAAAACTAATTTCAGTTTCCGTTTCAGTTTTTACAGCTTGGCAGGCAGCATTTGCTTTAAGAGCAATGCAAAGGTCACAGTCACTCTGCTGAGTGTGTGTGTGTGTGTGGATGTGTGTGTCTGGGGTCAGCTTAAGAGTGGCATTTAACAGGGCCGCGATGCGCCTTGATGTCTGGGCCACAGGCCACATGCCAGCCGTGTTGCAGGCACTGTTAAAGTGCCCATAAAGGGTGCCATTAAATGGCCAAGTGATGTCAACATTAGGTGAGCCACGCCCACACTCACGCTCACGCTAACGCCCACGCAACAACAATACGAATGGCGAGATGGACAGTGAAATTGTAATCAATGGGGATTTGTGACGCGTCGTTCGCATATCCATCATAACGCATGCAACCATGCCACTGTCTCCCCCTCTCTCTCTGTCTCTCTGTCCTTCTGCTCGTATGCGGCCTGTCAAAATATTGACACTGGGTCTTTAGTTAACATCAAGGTCAACTGCACATTAATTGCATGTGCAGGAATATGTCCAGGGAGAGGGCGAGAGGGAGGGGGAGGGTCAGGAGGAGGCAGCTTATGTTGCATAGTTGGGGCGTGGCTCGCTCACAGATAAATCTGCGACAATTTCAGACGCTCGTTGATTTATAGCCGCGTTCCAATTTGCAGTTGTAATTAGCGTCGTGTTTATTTTCTAATTGAATGTTAATTGCGAGTAGCGAAAAACTTGGCGCTCAGCTTTACGATATACATATATAAATATATATATTTATACACATATATATTTTGCTCATATTGATATGTTTTTCGGTTTCCTGTTGTTTGCCTCCAGGGCGAACATGCTAAAAGCGTCGACTGTTTACGCATTCGTGACTTACTTTTAATTCAAATAATCGCACACAAATCAGATTTGTCCACTTCGCTTGCTTTGCTTTTGGCAGCCACTCATCAAGTGCAAACAAATCGCTAAATCACATTTTCCACCTTGTACGCAATCGATTTGCAATTTGCCAAAAACGTTGACATACGCTGCGTATGTGTAATATGCTTGAACGTTGCGCATTCGCACCGTTGCGCACGCTGAAGAGGCTTCAATCACGCGAACTCAACTGAGCATTCGAGGAAAAAGCCTTTGGCATTTCATAAATTTACAATTATAAGAGATAGAATGAGTGAGAGAGGGGCAGAAGGAGACAGATAGAGAGTGCCTGTCCAAATAAATATATATTAAAACGATTTTATTGCTTTGCCTTGGCAAACAAATGTAAAATTCTTAATTGACTTTAAATATATATGTATAATATATATCCTTTGATCTTGAAATGTGAAATCAACTTTGGAATAAACGCACATAATTAATAATACATTTCATTTGTATGCATTCAGTGAACAATGAATGTCCAATTTTGAGATAAAAAAACTAGCAAAATGTTTTTTCTTAGAAGTCAGCAACAACAACAAATTTATGTATATTTTTAGCATACTTATTCGATAAATTAAAATGCGGTTAGGTGTAGAATTCTAAACAACAAACATGGAGGAGCTCAGGCAACTCTGAGTAAGCTTGGTGTAAGGAAAAGTAAAGTCAGATAAAGGCAAGGGTTAGCAACCAAATTATAAACTTACTCTAATGTTGAGCTCTATATAAATACAAAATATATAAATATTTTTTTACTGTATATTAAACTCTATTTAAACAGTTTCTAAGTCTATGTATAATAAAAGTTCTTTCATTGTTTATATTTTGTATATCTGTAAATTATTTTTGATATGTAAAATCTTATAAATAAGCAGCTAAACAAATAAACAGATGGGCATTTAAATCAGCATGCAGTCCTTAAGAACATATATTTTTAAATAAACATATATATATTTGTGTTTTTTTTTTTAAGAATCTACCTCCGCTAAGTCTATAAAAAGGGGTTGCTTCACCCTACAGCAAATGCAATATTAAATTGTATCTGCAAAGCAGCTTGGCTACTTAACCCTCTCCCACTCTTCTCTCTCTCCCTTTCTCTTGCTGTCGCTATGCTGCATGTGCATGTGCCTGCATGTGCAACTCGCGTTGAGGCATTTGGAGGCTTAACCGGAAACTTTTAATTTAATTAATTTATACACAAAGGCGCAATCAACAAAAGACGATTGCAACTGTTCCCATCACCCGCACCCGCACCTACCTCCTGGAAGCCGCCCTACCCCTCCGACTGCCCTCCTGCTTTACATTTGCGAATGCATGCGAATTGCGGTTAGAGGGCAGCGAGTGCATCTGCTGATCAGATATATGGATAGATAAACTGAACGGCAGCCGCTTTCAAGATGATTTTGTGGCCCGACAATGTAATGCCCGATTTGTTCTGAGTAATGCGAATGCTTTTGCCATAATTCATGAACAGCGGGCGGCAATTCGTTTTGCCAATGGCATGTCTCAATTTGCTCAGCATTTCCTAATTTCCCTCCTTCCTCATTCATATATTCTATTTTGAGTTGTGGTGCATGCGCCACGTGCAGCGTGCCCCTTGGCCTTGGCTGCAACAGGTGAAGATCATTTTGGCATTTGCCATTCGATGCGTATCGCTCAATTTGATGAGCTGCTCGTGTATAGATTTAGATTTTCCTTGATATTTTTTATTTAATGCTAAAGCAACAACACAAGCACAAGTTGAGTGCCCCGGACGGAAGAGGCAATTAGCGGCCAACATAATTAATTTATAAAATATCAGCTAACCATAAGGGCAGACAACCACACAGCCACACACACACACGCGCCTACCTCATCATGCAACAGGTCAGTGGAAAATAAAACGAGACGCATATAAATATTTATATTAGAATATACATACACATATATATATACATACATATATATGTATGTATATACAATATATTTATATAAACTGTGAGCATAAAACACATTCTACACCCAAGTTGTACGAGTTTTATTGATTTTCTCACTGTTTTTGGACAGCGCATATGTTCCATGTATTCAAATATTAACACCCTGCTCAGCATACGAAATTTCATATGTATTTTGGCTTTTATTGGCCAAACTCAAAGTCATTTGGCTGGCAAATAATATGAGCTTAAGCCGAGCTGAGTACGCATTGCGTTTGTTAGACTAAAATCAAGCTCAAGTTGTATGTTAAAAATATAAAATTAAATTAATTTTAATTGGAATTGTATTGAGATGAAGCTGGTTGAAGCCAGCTAAAAGTCTGAAGTCTTTTCTACGAAAGTCATGAATATATAATATATAAAGCAATATATTATATGCAAAAGTCATAAAAACACTCAAATTGTTTCTTCAAATAAGCGAACAAATTCGACTGAATAAAGGTTTCTGAAGTTGATGATCTTTGGGTCGTTAGATTTATATGTGTAGCAGAAGACTTGATATGCTTGTAGTATATATAGCATGTATATATATATATATATATATATATATATATATATAAATATATATATGTTTATTCATATACATTAAGCTAAATATCCAACACTTCATCTTCTACTACAAGAATTTTTTCACAGTAAAATTTTGCATTAAAACTTGATTTGAATTTTCTTATTATAGATTTTCTTATTCTTATTTCGAATCTATTTTAAAATGTCCAATCTTTTACCTGCTTAAAGTTTTCTAACTTCGCTTTCCTTGATTATTTCATATATTTTCATATATAGCCGAATAATTTCATGCACTTTTTGCCCACTTTTCACTTCTTTTTTTTTGATTAAAAACAATTTAGAGCTGGTTTTCACTTGATTTAAAAAATGGCGTTTCACTGTGGCACCTTCACACACCTACACACACACCTCCACACACACCTCCACACACACACACTCACGCACGCACACAGAGAGCGAGAGGAAGGGGGAGAGCGGCACCTGTTGCGCCTGGCTTTGGCTACGAATCGCGCTCGATATTGGCGCGCTAATTTAATTGACACTCGGCGATTGATACGGCTATAAGATTTGATGGAAAACTTTTCGGATCGCGTTTCATTGACAAATTATTGATGTGAATTTCGTCTGATTCGCAATCGGGATTTGAATTTTTATGAGTAGCCGCTGCTCGAAGTTGAGCTAATATAATTTTTTATATTTTATATTTTTATTGTGTTTTCTTTATTATGATTTATTCGCGCCTGGTGCGAAATTCATCCGCGCTGCCCAACGCTCGCTGGCAAAATGCGCAAACAATTCGCTGGGATACGACGTCGCAGTCGCAGTCGTAGTCGCAGTCGCAGTCGCAGTCGCTGTCGCTGCCGGATAGCAAATGCGATAACGTTGCCAGCGGCAGCGACACGACGCGGATTCGACTGGATTCGGCAGCAGGCGAGCAGAGCCCACAGCAATCCCGCAACCGAACCCGAACCCGAACTCCAGCCCGAACCCAGTCACAGTCGTTCCTTCCGATGCATGTTGAATATTGCACTCTGTAAACTGTGTGTGCATGTGTGTGTGTGTGTGTGTGTGTGTGTGTGTGTGTGGTGAGTTTTGGATGTTCATTTCTATGGCTGCCTCGTTGTGAGCTGCTGCCATTTGTAGTTTGCATGCGGCATAAAAGACAAGCAGGAACAGCTACAAAACAAATCTGTGAATGTTAATGTTTATGCTGTGTGTTTATATATAATAAGCATATGCCGCGTTTATTTTTGAATTATGAACCGTTCTGAATATCAGGGACATTGAGAACTGTCGCATAATTGAGCTATAAACGAGTTCTTTGACATGGAAGTGCGTAAATAAAAAAGTCTGTCGGCATTTTCAATCAGCATCGACACTTGGTTGACTGATTGAAATTAATGGGCAATCCATTCAAATCCAACGGGAACCGCTTGCTGCTGCCGCACCACTGGCACTGTTGTTGCCACAGATCGATTTGAACTGCGGCGCCACCTTGACTGACATTGCCCTCATGCCGGGCAGACCCTGGGGCTGGCCGCCAGGCAGCGCAACGCAACGACGTGTACACAGCTCAATCAAACGCTTCTGCAAATGGCCAAAATCAATTTGTGCGATTTTGTTGCTTTATGATCGCTGCCGACGCCGACGGCGACGGCAACGCCGACCGAGGCAGTCGATGGCCCCAGCTTGTTAGCGGTTCAATCAAAATTGTTGGCCGCATATTAATTGACAGCGTCGCAACTGCTACTGTTGGCGATCATATTATATCGCATTGTTATTAATGCTACATTAATACATATATATATAGATATACATTGATAAATCATTTAATTGACATTTGACGCACGTGATGTGCCTTCAGGTTGTTGTTGCTTTGCTGCCTAAACTTTACCATAAACTTTATGTTTGCACTTATATTATTAGCTTATACTTATGCTTGGTCAAGGAGGAATTTTGGCCTATATTGGATATTGGATTCAAATTAAACATTAATTACTTTTCAAATATTTTTAAAAAGTTTTTAATGCCAGCAATCAAAAGTAATTTTGCTCTTTATTTTAAATTTTATGAAGCTTTTAAAGCAGCCGTGCTAGCTGCCTTAAAGGTTTGTGTACAGGCTGTATTTGTGTTGCTCTTATATTTGTATGTATAAGCATAGGCCATGCTCGTTAAGGTTGTTGTCTATGCTGGTGCTTCGCGTTTTCGTTAAGTTTGTGCGCTTGTCGTTCAATGAGAACCTAGTAGCAGCAGGTTCTTGACTTAGCTAATAATTATAATAAACAGGCAGTTGAACATATTTGTATAAGACTTACAGCATAGATGTAGCTAAACATATAGAACTGAATATTAATATCGATATATAAAATTTGTATTTTTTTTTTTTGAATATTTATTTTT
Organism: Drosophila leonis; assembly: GCA_035045365.1. Taxonomy (NCBI): domain Eukaryota; kingdom Metazoa; phylum Arthropoda; class Insecta; order Diptera; family Drosophilidae; genus Drosophila; species Drosophila leonis. The sequence goes on along the minus strand of JAWNPC010000338.1, from coordinate 1,035,625 downwards.
ATACATATATATACATATTTACATATATTTTAATACATATATTTTCAATTTCAGCATATCCTTTAAATAATTAAATTCAACAATTTTATTGACATCGTCACTGAGTTTGTAATTATGCGCCACATGCCAGCCACTTGGCTCCAGCATGTCTACACACTGCAGTAACCTGAACCTATGTAATGGGAAATAAGATCTCTTGGGATCTGGCCGTACTAGCAGAGCTCCACATTCAATGAATGCCAACCAAACTGAAAATTGCGATGAGTAACTCGCTGTGGCAAATAGTTGGGATGGGGTTGGGGAGCGCATGGCACATGTGTCGTTTCGGGAGCTGCCTTCAAACACACATTAAGAGATTGTTTACAAATTGTGTTTGGTTGTGGGAACGCGCTGCGACCGAGTCGAACCAAGTGACACGATCTGCACTTGGCTGCGCTGGCAAAGACTGTGACAATTGTCATATCGGGTTACCAGCAATAAACACAACCCCCAAACCCCCCCCCCCCAATTTTAAAAAACAAAAACACACACCCACACACACACCCCCCCCCCCCCCCCCCCCCCCCCCCCCCCCCCCCCCTCTTCTCCAAAAAAATTTCCCCACACACAACAACAAAAACCAAAACAAAAAAAAAAAAATTTAAAAAAAAAAAAAAAAAAAAAAAAAAAAAAAACAAACCCCCCAAAAAAAAAATTCAATTTAAATCCACTTTTTTTCCCCCCCCCCCCCCCCCCCCCCCCCCCCCCCCCCCCAAAAAATATTTTGGCCCCTCCCCCTCCCCCTTTCAACTTTTCACAAAAACATTATACCCTGATTTCCCATTTTCAATGGGTTCAGGGTATAAAAATATCAACAGCGAGAACCCAACTTTAATGCTTCCCCCAACAGAAAATGTGGGAATGACATTGATGGACTACTAGTTACCCTATATTAAAGAGCTTTAAAGAAATTAATAGTAATACTTGTATTGTTGAATATATATGAAAAACAATTTAATAATAATTATATACTTCAAATTTGGCATGAAATCTCAGAGATAAGTCCTCTCAGAGATAAGTCCTCTCAGAAATTAGTGCATATAAATTTATAAAAAAATATTTATTTGATTCCAGCTACTACATATATTTATTTAGCACTTTGAACACTTTTCTTTGAGTATAACTTTTATAGGGTAAATAAATATTGTTGTTTATATATCATATCTATATGATATTTACATATGGTCATTTTATACATACACACACACACACACACACACATTGACACGTCTGCTGAGCTACGCATTAAGCACTTTTTAATTAATAGACACTGCGACAGTAATCCAGACACTGCCGCTCTGGGCGCACTGCCGCTCTCAGTCTTTGCTCAGACTTCGCGAAGATGTGGCGCAACGGCAGCGGATTAGAACCAGAAATCAAATTGAGCTAAGCAGAGATTGGCTCCATTCCATTCAGCCATTGAGTTCGCCATGTGCTGGTGCGCACGTGTCTATTGGACGGTTCTGCAGAATCTGTTCGCGCGCTTCTACAATAGCCTCACAGATCGCAACTGCGCCGGTGGCTATCGCCGGAGCTGCTGTGTCTGCTGCGGCGGCTACAGACGCCAGCCCGGTGACGACGACGGTGACGCCGACGCCGACAGCGACGCGGACAAACAAGTTTCAGAATCGATTGTTGATGACGATCCGCGGCGAGCACCACCGCACGATTATGTCATAGTGGGTGAGTTCTGAGCGAGATACTTTGATAATAAAGTTTGTTATCTTCGGCCTGCCGAACTGCTAATACACTTCCAAGTAAAATATATATGATAATACATATAGAAGACTTTCTTTGTTCTATATTAACTATGTGATATATAATTATATACAATTTGACTCATATGTTTGTAGCTAGGGAAGGACTTGAAGTTCTTGTTTTAGCTAAGATTGTCGTCAAGGTGAAGAGTATATTCCTTCGCCTTGTTGACAAAAGATTCTTTTCAAAATTCAATAAGTAATAGTAATAGCTGTAATGGTTGAGTAGGGATAAGAAACAGATCCATTTTATTTTATTTTATTATCCATAATATAATACTGTTTTCTTTTAGAGTGAAATAAGCAAAAACTTTGTTTGTCTGAGTATAAATATATAGGAAACGTGGTAAAGTTCATGTAGTTTAGAAATAAAAGAAACTTCATTACCTAAAAACATTTAGGCCGATGTATTCATATGTTAGCTATTTATTATTTTCGAGCAATGTAACCTAATTCCACAAATTTCTCTACATTTTTTACAAACCATAAAAGAAAAACAAATCTATGCCAAATACTTATCATGAAGAAGAAATTTCTTTATACAAAAACTTTGGATTTATGCATTCATATGATAGCTATTAAATATTGTGCGAAGATTTGATCCAATTCAACAAATGGAGCTACTGTTTACCAAGCCGTAAATACATGAAGTTTATGCCAAATTCCTTTTCTTCATCTACCACTCGATATAGACTCGACGTCTTAAACTGATTGAGAATATTATAAGCTCAAACTTAAAGTCTTCTTCTGACAGTCTTAACTCTCGCTCATACCTACTATTTAACTACAGATGATGTCGATGCCAACTATGTGGAGATCGAACAGCGTCAGATCGAGACGGAGCTGTATTACTTCACCGTGGATCGCACTATAGCAGAGCGCATGCTCTGCGAGCGTGAGGATGGCGCATGTTTGGTGCGTCCGTTCAAGGCGACGGACGTGTGCATCAAGTACATTGTGAGCATCTGGGCGGGCGGTCAGTTTTATCATCTCTTTGTGCGTCAGATTGATGGACGCCAGCGATTTGCCATTGGCCAATGGAAGCAGCACGAGCGGCACTTCAGTTCGCCCTGTGAGATCATCGAGTTCTATGCGGAGCACGCGCTCCTCTGCACCAATAAGGAGCGCAGCCAGAGCGTGCGCCTGAAGCCCATCAGCTATGCCTAGGCTAAAGATCTACAACTAATACTTAGAGTTTAGGTTATGTTTATTGGAATTATGAGTATGATAAATTATGTACAAATTGCGTAACTTAAGCTAGTTAAGTGGGCAGCTCGGTCAACTAGGTGGCCACGACTGCTTTGAAGGCGCACTGGTTGTTCTGCATCAGAGCGGGCCAGAGGAAGGCCTTGATAAGGTCCGAGCGACGATCCGACTGCGGATGGCGCTCATGCTTCTCCGGACGCAGAAAACCTAAAGAATAAGGCAATCATAAGTATATATTATAAATAAATCTGATTAAATATGTAAATATATATCTTTTAGTTTGTTAGCTTACCTAGATTGAAATCAGTGTCGAGATAATAGGGCGCCTTTTGGTTGATCATGCGCCAGGCCAGTCGCACACAGGCGCTGACGAAGTGCGTCAGCGGCGGACAGGATTCCAGGCAGGGATACTCGTGCAGCGTGGACAGCACCTGATTGAACACAGAGCGTTCGATCTCGCCCAGCGGAAAGCTGTCGGTTGTCTCGTGCAGATGATGGCGCACAGAGCGATCCAGGGCCAGGGTCGTCTCGCTGCTGCTGTCCAGCGGGCAGTTGAGCACGCGGCGCACCTCCAGCACCTTGCGCTCCCGCATGCCGTGGCACAGGCGAAAAGAAAGCTGCACAAAATATGAGTAAAAAGAAAGAAAGAAAGAAGAAAACAGAAGGTTTGAAATATGCCAATCATTACCCATGGTTCAATAGCTGCCCACGGCCAAAGACCGAGCCAGGCTAGGCCAGACCAGACCAGACCAGCTGATCCGGCCAATTGCCGGTGTCATTCATCTATCTAGCCACTTGTTTCTATTCAGCGCCGAAGATCGAAAGTTATTTATCGACAGCCGCCAAAAACAAGCAACAAGCTCAATCGCCAACGTAATTTCTCAGCCCCGTGGCGCTTTACTTTCTTCTATAACACTTAATCAGCGCCACAAAACTCGAGCAGCTGCGACGCCAGCACCTCAAGCGCTTGCAGCGTTGCGTTGCACTGCAAATTGATATTTTGCAATAACAATTTGCGGTCAGCTTTATGATTTCTCAAACTCAATCGTGGGCTAAACAAGCTAAGCTCCAAACAGCATAATCAATATGAATTAGCAAAATATTTTTATGATTTTGATTTTGCCCATTTTTAAATTGAAAATAATTTATAAAAATATGTTGAAAATATGTCATATATAAAATCATGCTTAAGTTTGGTAAAGAGAACTGTTTCAACCATTAAATAATTTATATAAATTGCCAAATCGTTCAAAATTTCATTTATATTTTAAAATATACTAAAAGTATATACATATATAGTAAAAGTATATATACATATATACAATATATAAACTTATTCTTGACTTTTAGCAACTCAATTGAGAGAACTGTTTTAATCATTCAAAAATGTTTATAAATTTGATATTCGCATTTGATTAATGTTTCCAATTTGTTATGTTAATTTTATTATTCTTTTAATGATCGCAATCTGCTCAGCTTTCAAACTAGGTAAAAGTTCTCATTCTTTGCTGATTTACATTTTACATAAGTCATTTCTCTGATATAAGCAAATTTTTGTTCTACGTAAACCAAAAACGTTTTATTTATAATCAAATTATAAATTTCTTTATATTTATCTGTTTTTATAGACCGAATTGAGAGTCAAGCAAAGCAACAGTTAACTAATTTCTCTTTGACAGCATTTCTTTGCCATATACGAAATTTCAGTCATTTAGATTTATAGCCTTTAATTATATTAAAAATGTTAATTTTATTAGAAATGCATAAAAATAAATTTTATACTTTTTAGAATTTGCCTCTAAATATTTATGATTTACAAAAAAAATTTGCAAATATGTAAAAAATTATTATTTAACCAAGGCAACATGAACTCTTATGCGGTTTTTTTTTGGAATTTAGAAACTACACACAAGAAAGAAATACTTTTAGCCCAAAATATAACTTGAAGTTAGCTAGAATTAGGTTTTTATTCTACTTTGCTAATTCTATAAACAAAATGTTTCCAATTAATATTTAAGTTGCGCTTCTCTTAAGTAGAATTTCTATGACTTCAGCTCTTCAAAATCATCATCAAAGAAATGTTTGCAAATTAAATTTCTTAATAAACTAAAATCTTCTTCACTTACCACAATCATGGAGAAGAGTATCTTGGCCTTCAGACTGTGCACGTGCTTGAGCTGGGGCAAGCTGTCCAACGCCTCCAGGGCGTCTGCTCGATTCTCGATGTAGAGATTTCGATAGTGTGACACCAATTCGCTGTGGAGCAGAGCCAACAACGTGGGTTGTTGCCAATGGAACAAGAAGTTTCAGATGAGAGTAGGTAGGCAGATGAGGGTGCGTGGGTGTGAGCACATATACAAATGATGTCAAGAAGCATTTTGAGCAGAGAGAAAACAACAGCGCCAAGTGGGTGTGCCACCTGACCTGACTGACTTACCTGCCATCCTCGCTGGCCGAGTCATCTGAGTGATAGCCATCGCTGCAGCTGCTGCCGCCGGCGCTGCCAGCGGCTGTGGCTTTGTTGGCTGCCAGCGGACTGGGCGGCACACTCTCCGGGCCCATCATGTGGAGCACCACCTCGCAGCCGCGCGAGAAGTTCATCAGCAGGCCGGCGGCCGGACGCTTCTCAATGTGTGCCTGGGCATCCAGGCGTTTCACCTGACCCACACAGGACAGCACCTCCTTGTCGTTCTCGACGCGCGTGCTGAGATTCTCGATGAGAGTGTAGAGCTGCTTCAGTGCCGGCTTGTCCAGCATGGTCAGCAGGGTTTTGTTGTCGATCAGTCGCTGCTGGATGTCGCCATAGTTGATGGCCAGCAGGCGCTGATGGGAGGAATGCGCCGGATCTTGATTGATCGTGACCATGCTCAACTCCTCCAGCTTGTGTATGGCCATCTTGTAGGTGTCCACGTGTCGCTGCAGCTCCGTCTTCAGCGCCACGTGCAACGATATCAGCTGCCCGGAGGCATCTGTGGTCAGTCCATGCACGCCCAATCCCTGCACGGCATTGTCGAAGCTGCGTCGTCGATCGCGCAGCGCCTGCCGCAGGGCGGGCTCATACTGAGCCAGGGCTTGCATCAGCTTGGAGCAGCGCTGTCGCAGGCCAGACTCATGTGGATTGGCAAAGAGACGCACCAGCTGCCACACAACCGTCTCGCTGGGCACATCCGGCTTGGGCGTGCTGTTCAGTGTGGTCAGCCTACGGACGAGAGAGACAGAGAGAGCCAGTGGAGGACAGTTGGAAGAGCAGCTCAAGTCCCAACGACTTACCTCGTGTAGAAGGACTCCAGCAGATAGGCGCTATGTGGCAGATGCTCCAGCAGCAAGTCAATGGGCAGCTCCGCGATCACCGAGTGCAGCACTGAGGGACCCAATCGCCCCACCACGCCCGCCGCCTCACGATATTGTCGCCCCTCCGACAGCAGCATCAGCCGTCGCAGCACCTGGCGTGGACTGGTCAGAAATTCGCGGCCATCGCGCGACGGTCCTCGAATGCGCTCCCGACTGTCCGCCATGGGCAGGCACAGAGATTGGCACTGGTTCTGGTAGATGGCGTCCTGATGGTTCTTCAGCAGCAGCTGTTTCCTGTCGACGAGTCCGGCTCTAATTAGTGGCTATGCAACTAACTGATTAATATGAGATGGTCGAATGCGCGTGGTTTTTTTATTTTATACAAATGTGAATGAGAATCGAGAGCAACTGCGTCTTACAACAACTTCGGCTCCATGGACATGGCGTGGGCAAACTCTGCCTCAAACTCAAATCTATGCGTAGTTTCTGCTGCAAAAAGACAGAAAGAAAGAAAACATTAATAAATATATATCTATGTGTGTATATACAATTGTTAATAAATAGGAAATCTGTCTGGGTAAGAATTCGCTTAGGCACAACACACAACAATTGCCACTTTCACCAACGGGGGGCGTGCGCGTGGGCGTGGCCACATAATTTATCATAACTTAAGGCCTTACGCACACACCAGCTAACGAGTCGCAGCAATTGTTCAGCAAATACATATACATACATATATATAGATATGTATATATATGTATATATCTATATAGCTAACATATCATATCAAATCTTTGATTGCAGTTATGGGAGTTTTTTTCCCACTGCACAAATGACAACTAGGAAAACAAGGCGCAGACAATGAAGCACTAAAAAAAGAGGCAGAAAGCAAAAATTTAACAGCTATCAAAGGAGCTCTGAAAACTTTTCACATTTTCAACAGCTATTCAAATGCGAAGCCATAAATAATGCTAAATAATGCATTTAACCCATTGGACATATTTCATGTGCAAATAGTTAAGGTTTACCTCGGTTTCCACTCCAAAGGTACAAATTCGAGTTCCTCGTTGGTGTGGTTGAGACAGCTATGAGTTGTGATTATCTATGGACTATAATTAGTCGATGTAGCCTGTTTGATTTGCAACTCTCAGCTTACATTGCTTTATTTGATAAATGGTTTTTTAAGAGTAAGAATCTTAAGCGCAAGTTCAACATCAACTGTCTTACTAAAAGGTGGCCTTTACTTAGCTTCGCAGCATGAATTCTTGAATTAGTATTAAATATATGTATAGTATAAGCAGATATCAAGTCTTCTTCTCTCTTGCTCTTTTAACAGCGTTAAATAATGTGAAATTTAATTTAGAATAACTTTTAGCGTAAGTTTGGTTGCTTCTATATAAAAACCTAAAAGCTTGAATAATATTTTCTACTGTGAATAGCTAAGATCATATTTGGAAGAAAACCTAATCAAGCGAATAATAATGAAAAAAAACTGAAGTTTGTAGTCTACACAAGTGCTGAAAAAGGGAAAACAGAACAATTTGAAAATTGAAGTTAGCAAAATATATTTAATATCAGTTTTTTTCGCTCAATCTTCTGTATTTGCAGCTAGTTAAGAAAAGAACAAAATACATATCGAATTACTACATTTTAATTGAATATTCGTGATTCTGACTGCTTCTTCTTAGTCTCTGTCTCAAACATTTTGTTTGTAAATAAATATGTCATATAGACATCAACTGCTGATAGTTAAATTTATTTTTAAAAATATTTTAAATATTTTATCATTATTTTTAAATAGTTTTTTTTTAAATTTATTTTTAATAATATTTAAATTAATGTATAATTTGTTTTAGCATTTATTTATTATTTATTTATGATATTTCAAGAGGAAAGTCATTTTGTATATTATAAAAAAAACACACTCGACAATGCAATACCATAACATTTGCATGTTCATGAGAAGATCAAGAAGAAACAACAACTACAACAACAACAACACAGCTTGCTTCATCTTGTTGCCACCCATTAAGCCAGACTTAAACAAGACTTTAGCCATACTTTAGCATTGTATTTAGGAAAGTTTCATATTTTAAGTACAACAAGTTCTTGTTAAGTCTTTCCCCGCCCACCCAAGCATATTTCACCTGTTTTGTTGAATGCAACTCGCATATTTACATGGAATTCGAGCGCCAATGCGCGCCGAAGCTGAACCAACGCAAGAGTTGCAGATGAGGTTTGGGAACTTGGTCGGGTAATATCTGTCTCTATCTCTCTCTCTCTCTGTATTCCCAAGAATTAAACATTTTATGCTTAGCAACAATTGTTGTTTGTGGCGTCTGCATATGAGGGGCAGCCAAGCGCAGCGCCTTCAGCCAAGGCTGGAAGTGACCCACCCAAAAGAGTTCAAGACTTGTGCATTACCTGGTCCCGCTTAACGGACAGGTAGACGCCTTAATTGAAAATCCCCTCCCCACCCCTCCCCCCTCTTTTTTCTGCCCAGGGACCACTTGTTGTCAGTTGTTGTTGTTGTTGTTTTCAGTTGTTGTTGATGTTGTTTTTTCCTCTGTTGTTCGGTTTCGTTCTAAATGCGCTTTGCCGTTACTTCGGTTCCGACTAGCGCCTAAACTAGGTGTGTTTCGGTGAGAAAATTATTTTATGGACAAGTTGAAATAAAGATTTATATATTAATAAACATGCTAGAGTTTGTTAGTTGAGAGGTGACTGACTAGAAGATACCATGTCTTGAAGAGTCGACTTGGGTTGGTGCAGAGCTAGTGTAGCTAAATATGAGAAGAGAAGAGCTCTTTTCTGGAGCAGCGTAAGAAAACAAGAGGAAAGTAGAGGAGAGAAGACAAGAGATGAGAGATTAGTGAGGGAAGCGAATAGTATAGAGCTGAACACAGAACTGTGGGGGTAAGAGATTCAATATTTTCTCTAAGCAGGGTAAAAATCGAATAGAAATATTAAGGATTATTTTGGGGTACTCATGTTAGACCATTCGAGCCATTTCTGTGATTTAAATTTCTTATATATAAGCTGAAAACCTAAAAGAGAATTGTCTCTTCAAGTTCATAATCGATAACAGAAAATATTTATTTATTATTATTATAAATATAAAACAAATAAATTGCTGTCGAAAATCGATATTTATCGATTAACTTTTATACATAAAATGCAGTTTTACATATTTTATCCCACATGATTGAGGTTCAAGTCTTTCAAGTAAGATTTCTAAAATGCTCTTAAACAGATTCATATATATCCTTATATATATTACCTGTTACACACCGCTTATACCCATTATGACAAATATTTGAATTATAATTTATGTATTTATTACAATTTATTCTGACAAACTGCCAGGCAGCTGCAGTTGGCACATTGTGGGAACCAATTGGCACAAATTGTGCCGTAACGTGTGGCCAAAACGTTGCACAGGATTTGATCTTTCTACCTGTCTATCTCTACATAATATTCCCTCTCTCTCTGTCTCTCTCTCGCAGTCGCTTCTGATTTTCCGCTACATGTTTGCCCGCAAATCCCATAGATAAAGCCACAAACCGTGTGCGATTGTTGCTGAGCTCATGCAGATGACTTCCTCACTATCTGGCCAGAACAACACGCTGTGGCCAACATGAGCCGGCACAAAGTGCGGCTAAGCAAACAGATTTCCAGATACACACGCACGCAGCTCTAGGGCTACGATAGATGGATGGGCCCAGAGAAAGGGCTGTGCGATGATTGCAATACAATTATGCCACAATGGGCGACAAATTGAGAGATGGGCGAGAAAAAGCCACAAAAAGCCAAAGACTATGACACCTGAGATCGCGACACGCTCGGCTGAACTAGGTAGGTTGAGTAGCGGAGGGGGAAGGGGGCGTGTTATGTAAGCGCACATGCAGCAGCTGCTGCTGTTGGTGACAGTGCCGAAGCTGAGAACGGAAGCCAAAGCTGTAGAACTCTGCGGTCCATTTTAGCTGCTAGAGCTGCTAGAGCTGCCAGAGCTGCCAGAGCTGTTAGCCACACCACTCGGCTTAGCTGGCGACGGTTTAATGAACCCGGCTAAGAGACGACGTCTAAGCCAGAGTTGAAGCCAAGTGGAAATGTGAAATGATTTGTTGTTCAAGCAAAAAGCAACAAACATAACTTTTTTTTTTCTTTTTTACGACTATTATTACAACAATTTGTTATGTTTGCTTTTATTGTTTTGACTGCTGTCGCTGCCTTTCTATGTGATTTTCACAGGCCAACAAACTTCTAATTGCCCCGGCCAACAGGCGCTTGCATGCAACCGAGCCACCTTTATAAATCTATTTTTTATACCCTGAACCCATTGAAAATGGGAAATCAGGGTATAATGGTTTTGTTAAGCTGTCAAATGTATGTAACAGGCAGAAGGGGGCGTGGCAGACCCCATAAAGTATATATATTCTTGATCAGGGAGACGAGCTGAGTCGATTTAGCCCTGTCCGTCTGTCTGTCTGTCCGTCTGTCCGTCTGTCCGTCTGTCCGTCTCTCCGTCTGTCCGTCTGTCCGTCTGTCCGTCTGTCCGTATGTATGAACGCGTCGATATCAGAACATATAAAGCTAAGACTTGAAATTTTTTTTGAAGTCCCTGTGTAGCACCCATATCGAGTTTGTTTTAAAAAATCGATAACTTTTCCCGTTCTTTTGTTATCGATAAAAACCTTATCGAAATAAGTTAATAAAAATCTCGTACATCTTTGGACTAAATCTCAAAATGATTATATTAATTTATAAATTCGGTTTTTTTATATTTTAAACCACCAAAAAAATTTTAAATTTATTACAACTTAAATTTTTTCTGCGTTAAAAAAAATTAAAATTAAAACGCAGATCAGCGGGGTTCAGGGGATCTCCTAGTCGGACACCACCGACTAGAGTTTTCTTACTTGTTAACCCTGAACCCATTGAAAATGGGAAATCAGGGTATAATGGTTTTGTTAAGCTGCCAAAGTATGTAACAGGCAGAAGGGGGCGTGGCAGACCCCATAAAGTAAAATTCTTGATCAGGGAACGAGCTATCGATTTAGCCCTGTCCGTCTGTCTGTCTGTCTGTCCGTCTGTCCGTCTGTCCGTCTGTCCGTCTGTCCGTATGTATGAACGCGTCGATATCAGAACAATAAGAGCTAGAGACTTGAAATTTTTTTGGAAGTCCCTGTATAGCACGCGCAATCGAGTTTGTTTTAGAAAATCGATAACTATCCCGTTCTTTTGTTATCGATTAAAAACCTTATCGAACTGAAGTAAATAAATTATATCTCGTACATATTTGGAGCTAGAGTCTCCAAATTTTGCATTTAGTTTCATTTATATTTTATACAATTTCGGTTTTTGTTATATTTTGGATATTGGTTCAAATTTTTCAAAAATTTTCAAATTGAAGGTTAGTTGCAAATATAGCCAATATGTGAATGAGTTTGCAATTTTATACAACTGCAAAATATTCAATATAATATTTAGATCATATGCTGAAAATTTCATTGAAATCCATTAAGTATCAGAGAAGTAATTAAACAAAACGTTTTGTCAATTGCGACATGTGACCAGAAACCCACCCCTGTTTTCATTTTTTCTATACATGTGCACACATACATTGAGACATTCGAATGCGAGCATTCTTGTCTGTTCTAAGAATCACAACAATAACAGCTGACTGCGTGAATTTTGCTATAATTCTTAGCTGCCTTTAGTCTCAAATTTGCTACTACTTGTCTAAGCAGTGCAGTGGCGGTGTTGATAGAAGCGGGGCACGCCGTGCCGTGCGCGCAAATCTGGGATCGAGCCCCGCCGATGTCAAATATTTTATGTCGTATTTTCTTAATTTTTTATTTTTTTCTTTTATTAAATTATTATTACTCTTTAAAAATTATATTATATTCTTTAAAAAAAAAACATGCTTTTTGATTGTGAAAGTGCAAGATTAAATTTTATTAAATTTTGTATAAGTTTGTAATGTATACAAGATACGGAATATATTTAAAAACGCAGATCGGACGGGGTTCAGGGGATCTGCTAGTCGGGCACCCCCGACTAGAGTTTTCTTACTTGTTTTTTCTATTTTTTGCTGGCCATAACGAGCTGTGAGCAGCAATTGGCGCTCACGTGCGCTGGCTATTAACCAATTTTTTTCTATTCCCATTCAGAATCTGTGGCAATTGGCTGATAGAAGCTGCGCGAGCAAGCACAGCACCTGCTGCAATTACCTGGAAACACTGCCAAAAAAAGGGGCAGAAGTACAGTTAAATTACATTGAATACACTTGCTTAGTTCAGCAGTGAAATGCTGTGCGTGCTTCAAAATAGCATGGGAAAATTAATAAAAAAAAAGATTTAAGAAAATTACTGTTGAAGAAATGTTCTGAATTAAAGCCAACTTTTGAGGTTATCATAGTAAATAAAAAGTAAAAAGTTAAAAAGTAAGAAATAATAATAATAAATTGTAACATTTTTAAATGATATAATAGTCAATAGGCTGAACATACATACATAAGTCCCTAATAATAAATATTAAAAACAAAATACAATATATATATTTCTTAATGAAAGTTTGGTCTGAATTAAAGCTACAAACGGCACGAAATTTGAGATTATTGTATTAATAAATTTTGAAAAATTATAATAATTTAAATAATAATAAATTATAAAGTTTTAAAGGGATGTAATCAATTGTTGCTCAATGGTGTAATAGTGTAGTGGCTGGACATGGATATATACATATATATATATATACATATATATATACATATATTAAATTATTTTTCTGGATTGAAATCGTTAAAAAAGAATTTAAAAATCTATTTTTTAAATTTAAAAAAAACTTTTTTCTTTCACGTTTTTACTGTCAAACGTTGCTTAGATTTTTGAGAAATATAAGTAGCTATAATATGCAAAAATAAATAATTTGTAATCTATAACAAAAATAAGAAACAAAACAATTTTCTATTGAATTTTTCAAATCAATGTTTTCTTTTTCTATAGTATTCAAACGTTGCCTGATCTTTGACATATGCATATCGTATATTTATGATGACTTAATACACTAACAAGAAAACAATAACTAAATAAACAAATATGAAAATATTTAAGGATTGTTTTCAGTGCAGCTTTATGCTTTAGTATCTCGTTGAACCTCTTAAGGATTGTGATTCTATATATAATTGTGATATTTTAATACACAAGCAAATGCCTCTCATTGTGCTTTCAACTGATCCTACATACAGCTTCATACATACCTATGTACTACAATAAATAAACTCTAACCTCAGAAATCTTCAGTGGTATAATGGATCAATAGAAATATATCTCTATACAAAAGCCTTATATGCCAAGCATTAAATACAATAGAGCTATATGACACGATCATTCTAGCAACAAAAAGAAGTCTTCATTAAAAAAGACAAACAAACTGCCTTGGCTCTAACAATTTTTGTATATATTTAATATAGATGTTGTGTATATATAATTAGTTGTTATTTCAGTTATTAATTGTTATTAAAATATGAATAAAATATACATAAGAATATATAATAAAAGAGTGAAAACTAAAATTAATCCCAAGACTATAGAAAAATGTTAATAAATATATATATATATAATATATTTATATAGCTAAACAAATTCATCTAATCTCCGCGAACTGCCATTTACAAGTCTTAAACAATGAACTTCAATAGACGAACTACCGCTAAGTTGTAAATCAATTGGCAACCAGAGATCAGCCACAACATCAAATTGACCCCAAAAAAAGAGTCGAAACGAGACAATGCGAAGCCAACGCAGATTTATTTTGTTGTAAAACAGAACGCAAAAATTTAGCATAGCAAAAGGGAATTCTTGCCACGCTCCAAATTTGGATACAAAAGCCAAAAAAAAAAGACTAACTGTTGGGCCCAGCCATTTAAGCCAACATTAGAATTTGGCCCAAAAGTGATGCATTGTAAACGTGGCTTACAACCTTTATTGGTTTAGACAAAGGTAAATGAGGTTGTTGTTGTTGTTGTTGCTGTCTTTCTTTCTAGCCAAAAGGTGTTGCCAGCCATTCAGCTAGATGGGTCAAGTGGCAAGGCTAGACTAAAGCCTGAGGCTAGGTTCTACCTATTTACTAGCTAGCCTGGGTTACAGCTCATCATAATTTGGCAGTTGGCGTCTTTGCTTGCGGCTAACAAACAAAAAAGTTATTCATTAAGCACGCACATTGAAAGTTACTTCAAACAGGGTATGATGAAGGGGGAGCAAAGGTAGCTTAGTATATATACTTAAATATATATATTTATTTATATGAATTGAAAATTTGCTTCACAATCGATAAATATCGTTCTTAAGCAAACTGAGCTTTCCCAGCCCAAATCTGACAGCAGGGTAGTTGCTAGTCTATCAGTTCCCACTACCTGCTTGTAGTTGTATTATAATATTTTTTTGGGCCCTCGGCAATTATTATTAAAAAAAAAACACAAAGAGCGCTACAATTTTATAAAAAAGTTTTTTAACAGCGTCCAAAAAGTGGGTTAATTTCATTCAATTAGAATAGACGCAGCGACAGAGTGGCCGACTCATCTGCCTTTTTGTGTTTTATTACCTGGCCAGGTTGGCTCGCTAATTGGGCGCGCCCTTAGCGCTAATCAACTCGGCTTTGGGAACTGAAACTCAAGCTGCCCAAATTAACAAAAAGCGTTGTCAAAAAAAAAAAAAAACCAAAATGAAAACACCAAAAAAATCTAAAAAATTCAAGTGAAATTTGCAGTTTGGAATTTGAAATATTTCATATAAAACTTACGTTAGATTTCCGTTTGTCTGAATGGGGGCGAGGAGGCAGGCTGATCTTTCACAGAGCCACTCGACTTGAAGTTTTCTTCACAATTTTCACTTGACAGTTGATTAGCTAGGGTTAGGGCCAAGGCCTGGGTCAGGCGTTGCAAACCGCAAATCAAATTGTTCACAGCGCCTGCTGCGGCAGACTATTTACAACGGCAACAACACCAATTTGGAGACACCAACAACAACAATGTCGGAGACAACAAACATTTTTGCACTTCATTAACTCTTCGAACATTTGTGGCAAATGCCACAGTAAAATTCTTGTCGCGGCCGCGCAAGCGTTCGCTACTCTGAATCAGCCAGACACGATTTACCGTTCAAATGCACCCGCCGCACTCACAACAAAAATAACAACAGCAGCAGCTGTCAGCGCAGACGAATCTTTCACTTGACGTTTTGCGCAGGCGCCGCCGCAGTCGCAGTCGAAGTCGAAGTCACAGAGCGAATGTCAGCAGAGAGAGAGCTCAACTAAACGAACCGAACGTAGCGCAAGTCAAATGCAGACTGAACGAATGTCATGACCGAAATAGTGCCAACAGCTAAACAGCGCACAAGTCGGACAAAGAGAGAGAGAGAGAGAGAGAGAGTGAGCAGCGTTGGGTGAGTGCGAGCGCAGGCGCGCTGCTGTGTGTTTGCTGTTGTTGTTGTTGTTGTTGTTGGTCGCAGCAGCAGCTGCGGCCAATTTGAATTGAGCGCGCCTAAAATACAAGCAACTGCTAATGACCGTTGTTTGTTTGTTTTAATGCAGCATAGAAAAGGAATTAACGGGGCATATTGAGAATATGCAAACTTAACGAAGAGACTTCAATTTATTTAGCAAAGCTTTTAAGGTATTTCGTAAGGAACTTTCACAAGTTTTAAAATGCCATAAAAAAAGTAGGAAAATTTTAAAAAGTTTTTATAAATGTTTAATAAAAAATTAAATTAAATAAAAACTGAAAATGTATGAAACAGTTCTCAAATTTCGAACAATAAATTTAATATAAATAAATTATAAAAAAAAAATATATATTTATTTTAAAATTTAACATAGATTTTTACAACAACTTTTAATGTTTCCTGGCAAATTTAGTGCAATTCTAGGGTATTTCCGTAGCCCAATTGAACATTTTTCTCGCCTTGATTTTCGCTTTTTCACTTGAAGATTGTCCGCAGCTGCTTGACTCCATCGACTCTCGCTTAGTTTAAGCTTAAATGCAATGCGATGCGATGATGGACAGAGTTGAAACCGTGGCCAAAGTTATGTGTGCTAAGGCATTTGGTATTTAGGTTGGTGTTCGCGGTATTAGCCATAATTGCAAGCGCAAAAAAAACTCTATTAATTTCTTAAGCCAACTCGAAGACTGGAAGTCAAAGATAATATTAAACGGCACACATGATCTAAGCAGATATTTAAGTAGTCAATTTTCTAGTTATGATGCAACTTTGAGAAACCTTTCATTAAGTTGAAGTTTATGCAAAACAGCGACTGTGGTGGGCTGCACTTTCCGACTCGAGCAGCGGCCGCCCAATTAGTCTTAATTGCCATTTGGCAAGCCAACTTCATTTTAGCCAAACGAGACATGTACGAACGAGTATGAAAATGGAGTGGAGGCTGCAAAGCTACAGAAAGTAAGTGGTTAACTCCCAACGGCAGCGAGATTTAACTCAACTGATTAACGCTCAATGCCAGCCTCACATGGCCACAGACGCGAAAAGCTCTGGAAAACTACATCAGCCTTGCTGGAAAAATTGCAAAATTTTCACGTCTTATTTACGCGTTAATCGTGCGCAATTGAAAGACCCAACGAGCTACCAAAAAACCCGAAAAAATAACAATTAAACAAGCTGAAATAGATTTGAAGCAGGTGAGGTTAGGTGAGCGGGCAGTTGAGTGGGGCGCCCTCTGATAGGTATTTATTTGCGCCAGGGTTGCCGCAGCGCCATTTGCATTTAGTCGGATTAACAGGGCGTTAAGTTTCCTCACTGATATAGCCATAAAAATAGTACAAACTAAATGAAAATAATAAAAACAAACGTAGATCTTGGCAAACAGCCTAAAGGGGGCAGAGTCAGTGGAGCAGCGGTTCATTGGGGTATGCCACACACGCACACGCACACACACACACACACACGTACGTATATATATGCATATGTCTACCCTACATAATAAAGCTATTACCAAGTCAAGGTTGCGCGTTAATTGCGCGAACAGCTCTACTCATCAGCTCTGCAGCTCAACAGCTTGGCTAGCTAAGCCAAGCCAAGCTGAGAGTTTTCCCAGCATGCTTCCTTTTCCTTTCTAAAACGCATTTCACTTTTTCGCCAACGCATTTCACTAGGCTGCAGCCAGTGCAAATATTTGTGTGAAACTGTTAAACAGCGCTAAAGCAGAGCAACTGTGTACATTCGATATTTATTTAATTATTGTCGTTTTTTTTTTAAATATTATTTTTATTTATTTTATGTGTGTCGCGCATGCTCATTGAATGTGTGTAAGGTGGGGTATATAGTGCTGGGAAAATTTTGGTAAGATTAATATATGTAATATATGATATATAGGGTAGCTGATGAATTTTGCTACATTAAGAAACTCAAATAACTTTTAATTTCTTATTTTTCAATTTTATTTCAATTTTTTTTTCGGTAGCGGCTTTCATCAGCCACCCTTAATGATTATAATATATATGAGATATATTGATTACATCATATATGATTCCATATTAATCAATATCTGTTTGTTCATTTGCTTTAATGTCTCTGTGCTTTGCTTAAGTTTTCTCGACTTCTATCTCAACATCAGTCAAATATTATAGGGAGTAAAGTTCAGCTTTGATCTTTAGTTTATATATATATATATATATATATATATATAATAACAAACAGTACCAAAATATAAATTTATTCTGTATTACTAATGAATACTCTCTCGACTTATCTTATCAGGCATTGCATTATTATTAGCACTCACGCAGCAGCTACTACGTATTACACCAGAACCTATGAATTATTATCAGACATGAAATTAGTATTTAAAAGGTTTTCCATTTGCTTATGCCGCAGTTTGAGTTCTCTCTGTGAAACGTGAAAATATGTTTTGTTCCAGGCTAAACACGCCCTGCTTTGGCCCAATGGGCCATCATTCCTATGGCTTCAACTCCAACCCAAACTGTTGGTCACATCATCGTCAACATCATGGACAGCACCACCAGTACCACTACTACTCACATCACTTTAGTGGCTTTCTATGGAATCGTCTAATATATTTTTCTTTAACTTTTTTACTATTTAAATGGTTTTGGTTTTAAATGAAAATTTATTTAAACTAAAGCGCAAAAATTAAAAAATAAATTTCAAAATAAATGCATTGAAATATGGACTTTTAATTACTCTTTATTACTTTTCAGCTCAAATGCTAAATATAATAAACAACTAAAGGCAACATATATTTGTTAGTCAAACCTCAGCTCAGCTCAGTCTAACGGGTATATGCTAGTCGTTCACTTTGTTCAATCAATATGGTTGGTATGCTTTAGTGCTTGTTTAGGCATTTCGAAATCGCTTACCAAATCAAGTAATTAGCGTTTTTGATTTACTAAACGCATCAAATTGTCAACTCGCGTGTTTTGCTCAAACTCTGCGAATTTTATTTCAGCTGCGCCTGCGCACATTTCACCAGCGCGTCAGAGCAGCAACAACAACTGAAGCAACAGCAGCAACAACGCAGCAACCACGCAGCCATGCAACCACTTGACTTGACTTAGTTAGTTAGTGGCATCAACAGCGACATCGACATCGACATCGACATTTCTATAAGCCACTTGCCCAAACGCGTGGCATTTGCTTGTCTTTTCGTTGCATTTTCCCCAGCTGGAGGGGAGCAAGCGCGAGTTGGCGATTTCTCTTTCTCGGAAAAGTTTTGCAATAATCATAAAATTTTAACACAAATATTGAGCAAAGTAATTATTATAAATAATTGCAAAATGTTCGTCCATAGCTCATCAAGATCTCGAACATGGCCATGATAAAGCAGCAACTATGATGAGCTTTAATAGGTTTTCAATAATCATATTGACTAATTACCAATAGATAGTAATTATGTCTATTAAAAAAGTAAGAAAACAGACAGAGAGAGAGAGAGAGAGAGAGAGATAAAGAAAGAGGTAAGCAACACAGAAACCTAATTTGATAAGGTTTTCGGGCCACGTATCAGAAAATAAACAACGTATTTCTTTCATTCACAAATTTTGATCCACATACATAGTAGTCTATAATAATAGTCATACTAAATATTATCTAATCGTTACGTTTAATCTATACATACGTATAAGCTCAAAATCCCAAAGATTAACTTTTACGTATTTCGCAATATCAACAAGCTCATATGTAATTCTATGGCTAGACAAATTTATCTATTTATAGATATTATAGCAAAAACAAAACAATTTACACTGTACAACAAGGAATTTGGCCTTTGACCATGTCGATTTGATTATGACAGATTTTCCTCTGTGGGTTCTGAATTTTAAACCAGTTTTTTTTTCAATCATGAAACAATATTTTATGCTCTATTTGCAACTTCACAAAAATTGATTGCAATATGTTATTAATTATTTAATTAAGCTTAATTTAAACTAGTCATTTGAACTTTTACTGAGTCAAGTAGCATCAGCAAATGTCTTCAAATTCAATTTTCTCAAAAGCTGATTCGGAATCTACAAAAAAATGTATTCAGGTTCAAATCACTCTCCTCAAGTGATCTTTGTCGATCAGTGTTATCAAAGCTACGTCGCTTCGATTTTCAAACATTTAATTGGTGCGTCGTTGAAATGCTCTACGACAATAATTTGATTTGCCTTGGCAGTAAAGTACTCAATAATTATATTAAAATAAGCAATTCTCATGAAATCAAGACTAAAACCATTTTGAACTCTGTCAAATATTAACAGTTTATATAATTATATTGATTACCCAAGCAGACATTACATCTATATTTTCACAAATATTTACTCATTATACTCTTTGTCTCTCTATCAGTCTTCCAAGCTCTTTCTACACAGCTCTCTGCAGATTTCTCTATTGTTGGTTTCTCTCTATTTTCATATTCCTGAGTATATCACTCTATTTTTCTCTCTCGTTCTCTTTACTTTATCTTTCGTTTTTTTTACTCTTTCTCTATCGATATGTCTCTCTTTCTCTCCCACGCTCTTTCTGTCTTTTGCTCTGTCCCTTCCTTTATCTACCTCTCTCTCGCTCTATAACTTCCTTCTGATTTTTTATATGTCAGTGTCAGTTACTCCCTCTTTCTCTCTCATTCTCTCTCTCTCCCTCTCTCTCTGTCTCCCTCTCTCTATCTCTCTTTCTTTCTTTCTCTTTCTCTCGCTCTTTCTGTCTTTCATTGTTTTCAGTGTCTTACTCACTGTCTCTCTTTATCCCACTCAATCTCTGCCTCCCCGTCTTCCTCTCACTTCCCCTGTTTCATTTTAATTCCCCCCCTTTCTAAGTCTTTTCTTGAAGCGTATAATATTGTATTATACGCCTGCATCCTATTTACAGCTGCATATTCAATATATGAATTAGAATTTTCGAATATCATATTAACATAATCATATAATATGCAAGAAGAATATATGTAAAACTGGTTATTCGATTACAACTCGTCGTATATACTTAAAGATTAACTGTGATCTTAACTTTTTAGTGGGTTAAGTCCAAAATCATTTTTACTCAATTCAATTTTTCATCCCACAGACAGAAAAGTAATTTCTTCCAAAACTGAGTCGTGAGCTGACAAGAGCTAAAAATTTTATAGATACACATCAACAAGTTTTGGAACACAAAATACATTTCCGCTGTTGCACGCTGCCTTGTTGCATGCCCTTTGCATTGATTAAGGTGTCTTGTTAATTGTAATCTAGAGTGAATTGTGGCTCATATCTCACGATGCGCTTCCGCAGCAGCAGCAGCAGCAGCATCAGATAGAGATGCAGACACAAAGCTCAAATTGTCGGATGCTGCGTAATAATAATGCAATTTCATGGCGCATTATATTCAATTCATGGCTATGCTTGATATAGATCAGATTCTTATATAACATGCGGATGATTATAGAAATAGTGAATAAATGTTGTGAGAGCTGGAAATTGAACTTGCAGGTGAACAAAGATTCGGTTTTTTGGTTTTAAGTCTGATTTTTTAATGATGGCTGACTGATGGCTGATTGATGATTGATTGGCTTCAATCATATAATTCTTAGATAATGTGAAAATGCAAAACTATACAAAATACACGTTAGTTTTGGCTTTTTTCAAGCTATTTTGATTGATGCTTGATTGATTGCTTTTACTCTGCATTGTAATGAACCTTAAGAATCTTATAGTGTAGATTGTTAGAGATGAATACAATTAGCCGAGAGACCAAGAAACTTTGGTTTTTTAGCTTAAAGTCTGGTTTTGATTTTTAACTGTTTGATGCTTGATTGAAGCCATAAAATCCATTCGCAAATATAGAATCTAATCCATATAATTCTCAGCTAATGTGAGCTTAATAATCTCTGCAGAAAAATAGCCAACAAAAATACGTGCTTTTGGCTTTTTTTAAGCTATTTTGATTGATGGCTGATTGATTGCTTTTATTCTGCATTATAGCAGACTTTGAGATTAATATAGCTTAGATTCTTAGAGAACTAAATTAGTCAAGAGACTCTAGCTCTTTGGTTAACTCAATTCCATTTGATTGATGCTTGATTGATGCATTAATAATAATTCGTTGCTACAGATGATTTAGATTAGCTTATACCTCTAACAAAAACAATATTGTTTAACAAGAGAGAGTTCATGAATGCTTCTGGTTTTTCAGAAATTTGGAGTGAAGCTTGATTGATTGCTTTTATTGGGCATTATATTTGACTTAGAGCTGGCATAGATTCTTAGAGACAAATACAATGAGTCAAGAGATACTAGCTTTTTAGCTATTTAAATCATTGTTGATTGATGATTGATGGATCCAATATGAATTGCAGGTGAAATAAATGATTTCTGGTTTATTCTCACAATTATGATTGATTTAATTTTTCGATTCTGTAATTGATTTGAAGCTATGCTAAATATATTGTAGTTTAAATTCTTATAGACAAATACAATTGCTCAAAAGATATCAACTGTCTAAGCACTGAAAACAATTTTGTTTAATGATTGATTGATGTATTGTTAAAGATTCATAAGTAAGAGTGTTAAAGATATGTTCTTATATAATAAGCTATTGCTGTTGGAAAAGCTGGTAATAGCGAAAGAGAGAGGTGAAAATTAGCTTGGCAAGCGACGCACACACAGATGGCCAAGAGACACGCGCTTTCTGGCCATTTCGCGGCATTTCAAGCCATTTCGATTGATGGAGAAAATCCATTGCTATCCTATTCCCAATCGCAGCTCGACAGGCACATCATCTGGTTGATATGTGGCTAAAGTGGCGCGACGGCTGCTGTGGCGTCTCCTTTGGAGGCAACAACAACTTTCACAAAACTTTTGCCCAGTTGCCAAGTGAGATTTTGTTAGTGCGGCTGTCGCTTCAGTACGAACCGATTCGCAATTCTTATTACAGAATCAGGTGCAACTTTTGCTTTTGCTTTTGTGTGTGCCAAGCCTCCGCACGTTGTTGTTTATGTCACTGAACCGACTGCAACTGGGCCGCACGTTCGCTTGACAGTAAAAGTAAACGAGAAAAGTGAACGCAATCGAAGTCGACCCACTTTGACACACTTTGACTCGGCCCCAAAAACATTCTCACTTGCGACTTCATGCAGCAGTCCCAACGCGAGCGCACTGAGTAGCCGCAACGGATGCTGCATGAAAACCAATCACATTGTCTTCCTCGTTTTTGTTTTTTGTTTTTTAAACGCATTGCGAACGCAGCTGGGGGCCAGCAATTTTTTGGGAAAATCTTGAATGGCTAGTTTGTGAAATAAAACGAAAATAAAATCGGGTGGCCCAAAGCCAGCGGCTAGTGTCGTATGTCAGTTGTAGAAATTAAATACGAAAACCGGCCACCGCTTTGCATTCAATATAAAAGTTTTAGCTTGAACACAAAGTCAACGACTGCAACATACTCTGTTCACATTGTACAAGTTGTGGGTATGCAAAAACCTTTGCTTTTTCATTGGGGTTTTTATTGGATTAAATATTTTGGCAACTCTAAGCAAACATTTTTATAATCTTCTAAACGGAAATTTACTGAAATATTTACAGAATAAAAAAAAACTATTTTTATATAATGAATTTAAGAACTTTTTAATCACATTTAAAGTATAAGTAAAAGTAAAGTGAAAATTTATTCGAATTAAATAGATTAATGAATGGATTCAGACCAAAGACTGAGTTTCATATATGTATGAAAATACATAAGATATATATAAAAATATATATAAATATATTTAACCAAAAAAAGAAAATAAAAACAAAGAGATTTAAAAAAAATAAAAATTAAATAGTTTTACATCGAATCGAAAACATAAAAAGCTTAAACTTACCCAATATTGATGCTTAAAAAACAGCTAAAATTCGTATAAGGCACGCTAGTTTATTTAGCCTTTTATTTTTAGAAAAAATTTAAGCTAAAAGCTAGAGATTTGAATTTGGATACATATATAACAAAAGATATATGTAGATGTGAGCAAACTTTTAAAAACTCATATGTAAACCTATATACCCCAATTACTTAGTCTACAGTGCATAGAAATAAAGATTTTTACAAACAAAATCGCGCCTCAAACGAGCAATTGGCGTGACTTAATGATGCATAAATCAAAGCGGGGCCACTACGGATTGGGCAGCTGCTGCCCCAATGCCGATTGAGGCAAGTGCCGCACGCAGTTGAGGCATCTGCAACCAGCTGCCAGAGGTATCGCGCATGTGGGCAAAAACATTTATGCGGCTTTAATTGCGTGCAGTTGCTGTTGCCAATGCCAATGCCAATGCCAATGAAAGTAAGTTGGCTCGAGACGTCGAGCAAAGTAAACTAAGAGTCAAGGAAAACTGATAAAAACGGCTAACCAGAATTTCCAGCTAAGCGCAATCCTTTTAAGGCAACCAACCAGATCTCAAATTCTCTTTTTTTCTATTTTCTTCATTTCAGTTTTTAGCTGCAATGCATTTCACTTTTTCCCATTAGCAAACAAACATTTGCCAATTTCACAATCTCTCACTCGGCGGCGCATTAGCTCAAAATAAAGGTAAGGCAGGTAAACAAATTCATGTGAGTTATGTAGAAATATAATCAATAAATAAAACAGGTTTAAAAACAAAACAAAATTTTAACTGAATAGTAATTTCTATTCAATTTTACATATTTTTTTTAAATTTATTATTAAAGCTAAATAATTTGAATTCAAACAAAAGCTTTATTAACTGATAAAACAGTTTAATATTCATTGAAATAGTATTTGACAAGTAAACTATATGTATTAGTCCAAAGTAGTAAATAAACAATAAATTTCCAACACTAACAAAGTGTCTGATCAGCCGATCTTATCACGCAGTTGATATAATAACTAAGCTCTTACAATTCGTATTACACCAGAACCTGCGAAATATTATCAGCCAGCAAATGCGTATTTAAAAGCTTTTTCGTTTGCTGGTGCCTCAGTTCGAGTTCTCTCGTTGAAGCGTTTACAGCAAAGCTAAAACAAATACCTATTGGAAGTTCAAGTATGTTCTGTTCGAAGGAAAACACGCCACACGCTGGCGCGATGAGCCATCATTGCCATGGTGAGAAGTCCGTTCCATTCTGGTGGTCACATCATCATCATGGACACCACCATCACCACCACCACCACCACTCCGACCATTTTAATAGTTTTCTATGGACTCGTCAGCATGGACACCACCATTTCCATAGTTCCAAATGTTTTTTTCGTGACTCTAGAAAGAAGTTTGTGCAGGAGGAGCCCAAGCAGATGTTTGACTACAGTGAAAACTACAATTAGACGTACTATATGCTTTTCATTAATTTATTTATTATTCAAGTGGATTTGGCGCTAAATCAAAATTAACAAATATTTTAAGAACATGTATATAAATATTATAAATATCAATAAAAACAAAAATCCAAAACATTTCAATGGCTTTTTTAAATACCAAAGGCGCCAAAATGATAAGCACTTATCGATATATCGATTTTATTTGACATTTTTTAATACATTACTAAGCTAAAATACTAAAGTGCAGTATATTATCGATAAGCGGCAAATAAAAAAACCAAAACAAATTTACTCAGGCTAAACATATTTAATTTGTTAATTTAACAATTTTCGTGCTTGGAGTATTCATATTATATATATTTGTGTTTAATTTGAATGCCTCTGCATTAGTAATACCAGAGCACATAAATATAGAGCACAATTAGCACAAAGAGCAAATGTATGAGAAACAATTCGATGGCCAACGTGAACAAAGCCAGCGGATTAACAGGCGTAAATGTGATCAGGGCAAACATATTGCCAGCAGCTTGGAATTCACGCTTGTAGCCGGATTGCAGCCTTACTCCTGCACGGTGAATGTTAGCTGCTTGTTGCGGGAGCTCTCGAATCGATTCGGCGTATGAATGCTGAGCATGGCCGTGATGCCCAATGAGAGGATGCCCAGCAGGAAGGCGGACACTAGCAGGCCAGCCAGAATAGGTACGGTGATGAAGCCAACGCAGTCGTAGACATCGCCAAACTCTTTGCGTCCATTTAGCCAGGGCTGCACTTGGTAGTCGTTCAGCACCAGGCTCATCTGTGTCTCATTGGTGTTGCGATTGGTAAAGAGCAACTCCTCGGCGGAGCAGCGGAAGGAGAATCCCAGCGGCGCCGATGGCAGCGTATATTCATTGCCAATGGCCGGCAGCACAGCCTTGTAGTCCCTGTACTCCACCTCGACGTTGCGCATGTGCCAGGTGCCACGCAGCAGCGAGAACTTGAAGCGCAGCGTGCACTTCTCACTGTTGTACATGAAGAGGATGCTCAGGCGACCGTAGCCCTTGGAGCGCTGATCATCGAAGGTGATGTGCTTGTTGTGCTCCTCCAGCAGCAGCGTCTCGTTGCTCAGGTGTAGTTCGGGCGGTCCGTTTAAGATCAGCACCGCCTTGTTGCCCTCGGCAATGTAGACCTGGGTCACTTCAGTCTCAATGAGCGTGGACTGTGTGGTGGTAGAACGATTTATGTCCTCCTCCTTGGCCTCGTCCTTGGCCTCACGCTTGGCCAGATAATGTGCCTCTTCCTCGCGGCTGGCTAAAATACCCAACACTTCACCATGGCCATAAATGGTTAAGGCATCAGTGTAGCCCGAGAGCAGCTCTGCGTCGTCCTCCTCACTCAATCCGCTAAGGTTGATGACCTGCGCAGAGGAGACAAGCGATTGCCACTGCTCTAGATAGAAGTCATATAACCCATGCATAGATACACACCTCAATGTTGGCGTTGTAGCTGTAGGGCTCCACGGCCAGGCTGCGCTGCGGCAGATATGTCCACGGATTGCTCTTCACCAGATTTTCAAACTTGGGTAATTTGGTGCCCTCCAGGCGGCCTGTGGCATTGCGCACAAAAATTATTATCGCCTTGACATCCTTGAACAGTTGCGTCAGCGGCTGCTCCCTGCTACTGGCATCGACTAACGCTTGGGGTTGCAAATTGAATACCTTGTCGTGACCCCAAAACAGATACGGTCCACTTATAGCTGCACTGCAGCCGAGCACCAGACTTATGAATACCCCAATTGCGATTAGCTGCATTATTTGATCTTAACTCCTGCCAAAGCTCTCACACGACACACGTTCGACTGCACTTTGCCCCAAAAACTGACTACAAAAATTCTTGAAACGGAAAAATCGATGAGATGAGGCGCAGGCGCAGTAAAGCTTTTCACTTTACTTTTTGGGGGTTGCTGGCTGAATGGGCTAAGGGTTTTCTAGAGGGTAGTTCACAATGGCAACAACTTGTTGATAGTCTTCTTTAATCAGCTCTAGTCTTTCGGCAATGTATTTACCATTGTGCACATCGGATTATTCTTTGCATAGCGCGTTTCACGTTTTATGCGTTAATTATAATAAATTTTACCACGTGTTTTCCTCAGAACTCTCTCTTCCATTAATAAAATCCTTGCTTTACCACCCCACCAACTTTTTCATCCACTTTTTTGTTTTCCCATTTTTTTTTTTTTTTTTTTTTTTTTCTCCCTTCTTTATTAAATTTTTTTTTTTTTTTTAATTTTATTTTAAATTTTTTTATTTTATTTTTTTTTAAATAAAAATAAAAAATTATTTTTTAATTCAAATACTTTTTTTCTTTTTTAAAAAAATCACTCCATAATTTCCTACCCAAAAAAACCCCCGGGTGGGGGATATAAATTTTTTTTTCTTTTTTATTTATTCTATAATTTATATTTGTTTAGTTTACCTATAATTGACTCTCGTTTTTCAAATCCTTTTAAATAAATGATATAAATAAAATAAAATAAAATAAATAAAACTATATTGGTTTTGTTCAATGTCCATTTTGCTGTCCGTCCGTCCGTCCGTCCGTCCGTCTGTCTAGTCTGTTCGTCTCTCCGTATAAACGTGGAAATATGCTGTATGCTGTATGCTGTACGCTGTATGCTGTATGCTGTACGCTGTACGCTGTACGCTGTATGCTGTATTCTGTATTCTGTATGCTGTATACTGTATTCTGTAATCTGTATCTGATCGAGCTCTGTATCTGTACTGTACTGTATCTGTACTGTACATCTGTACTGTACTGTATCTGTATTCTGTATGCTGTATGCTGTATTCTGTATTCTGTATCTGTATCTGTATCTGTACTGTACTGTACTGTACTGTACTGTCTGTACTGTATCTGTAGCTGTTCTGATTTAAGCTGTATGCTGTATGCTGTATGCTGTATGCTGTATGCTGTATGCTGTATGCTGTATGCTGTATGCTGTATGCTGTATGCTGTATGCTGTATGCTGTATGCTGTATGCTGTATGCTGTATGCTGTATGCTGTATGCTGTATGCTGTATGCTGTATGCTGTATGCTGTATGCTGTATGCTGTATTCTGTATGCTGTATGCTGTATGCTGTATGCTGTAATCTGTATTCTGTATGCTGTATGCTGTATGCTGTATGCTGTATGCTGTATGCTGTATGCTGTATGCTGTATGCTGTATGCTGTATGCTGTATGCTGTATGCTGTATGCTGTATGCTGTATGCTGTATGCTGTATGCTGTATGCTGTATGCTGTATGCTGTATGCTGTATGCTGTATGCTGTATGCTGTATGCTGTATGCTGTATGCTGTATGCTGTATGCTGTATGCTGTATGCTGTATGCTGTATGCTGTATGCTGTATGCTGTATGCTGTATGCTGTATTATGTATACTGTATTCTGTATTCTATATGCTGTATGCTGTATGCTGTATGCTGTATGCTGTATGCTGTATGCTGTATGCTGTATTATGTATACTGTATTCTGTATACTGTATTCTGTATGCTGTATGCTGTATGCTGTATGCTGTATGCTGTATGCTGTATGCTGTATGCTGTATGCTGTATGCTGTATGCTGTATGCTGTATGCTGTATGCTGTATGCTGTATGCTGTATGCTGTATGCTGTATGCTGTATGCTGTATGCTGTATGCTGTATGCTGTATGCTGTATGCTGTATGCTGTATGCTGTATGCTGTATGCTGTATGCTGTATGCTGTATGCTGTATGCTGTATGCTGTATGCTGTATGCTGTATGCTGTATGCTGTATGCTGTATGCTGTATGCTGTATGCTGTATACTGTATTCTGTATGCTGTATGCTGTATGCTGTATGCTGTATGCTGTATGCTGTATGCTGTATGCTGTATGCTGTATGCTGTATGCTGTATGCTGTATGCTGTATCATGTATCATGTATGCTGTATGCTGTATGCTGTATGCTGTATGCTGTATGCTGTATGCTGTATGCTGTATGCTGTATGCTGTATGCTGTATGCTGTATGCTGTATGCTGTATGCTGTATGCTGTATGCTGTATGCTGTATGCTGTATGCTGTATGCTGTATGCTGTATGCTGTATGCTGTATGCTGTATGCTGTATGCTGTATGCTGTATGCTGTATGCTGTATGCTGTATGCTGTATGCTGTATACTGTATTCTGTATGCTGTATGCTGTATGCTGTATGCTGTATGCTGTATGCTGTATGCTGTATGCTGTATGCTGTATGCTGTATGCTGTATGCTGAATGCTGTATGCTGTATGCTGTATGCTGTATGCTGTATGCTGTATGCTGTATGCTGTATGCTGTATGCTGTATGCTGTATGCTGTATGCTGTATGCTGTATGCTGTATGCTGTATGCTGTATGCTGTATGCTGTATGCTGTATGCTGTATGCTGTATGCTGTATGCTGTATGCTGTATACTGTATACTGTATGCTGTATGCTGTATGCTGTATGCTGTATGCTGTATGCTGTATGCTGTATGCTGTATGCTGTATGCTGTATGCTGTATGCTGTATGCTGTATGCTGTATGCTGTATGCTGTATCCTGTATCATGTATGCTGTATGCTGAATGCTGTATACTGTATGCTGTATGCTGTATGCTGTATGCTGTATGCTGTATGCTGTATGCTGTATGCTGTATGCTGTATGCTGTATGCTGTATGCTGTATGCTGTATGCTGTATGCTGTATGCTGTATGCTGTATGCTGTATGCTATATGCTGTATGCTGTATGCTGTATGCTGTATGCTGTATGCTGTATGCTGTATGCTGTATGCTGTATGCTGTATGCTGTATGCTGTATGCTGTATGCTGTATGCTGTATGCTGTATGCTGTATGCTGTATGCTGTATGCTGTATACTGTATTCTGTATTCTGTATGCTGTATGCTGTATGCTGTATGCTGTATGCTGTATGCTGTATCCTGTATCATGTATGCTGTATGCTGTATGCTGAATGCTGTATGCTGTATGCTGTATGCTGTATGCTGTATGCTGTATGCTGTATGCTGTATGCTGTATGCTGTATGCTGTATGCTGTATGCTGTATGCTGTATGCTGTATGCTGTATGCTGTATGCTGTATGCTGTATGCTGTATGCTGTATGCTGTATGCTGTATGCTGTATACTGTATTCTGTATGCTGTATGCTGTATGCTGTATGCTGTATGCTGTATGCTGTATGCTGTATGCTGTATGCTGTATGCTGTATGCTGTATGCTGTATGCTGTATGCTGTATGCTGTATGCTGTATGCTGTATGCTGTATGCTGTATGCTGTATGCTGTATGCTGTATGCTGTATGCTGTATGCTGTATGCTGTATGCTGTATGCTGTATGCTGTATGCTGTATGCTGTATGCTGTATGCTGTATGCTGTATGCTGTATGCTGTATGCTGTATGCTGTATGCTGTATGCTGTATGCTGTATAGAATTTCATTAACTGTAAAAGTCTTGGCAAGCACGATCCTCCATTAACTACTTTTACATACAGAAACGGAGTGTTATATCGAAATTTATATCATAATCGTTGAGCAGGAAACTAAGCCTTGGCACGTATCATATAGAGATCCAGGGTTCAAACCCTACTCAGTCTCTTCTCAAGATAAAATATCATATATGTACATATATATCATTTTACCCTGAACCCATTGAAAATGTGAAATCAGGGTATATTTTTGTGAAAATGTATGTAACAGGCAGAAGGAGGCGTGTCAGACCCCATAAATATAGTATATATATTCTTGATCAGCTCGACAAACTGAGTCGATATAGCCATGTCCGTCTGTCCGTCTGTCCGTCCGTCCGTCCATCCGTGTGAACGCAGCGATCTCGCAAACCACAAAAGCTAGAGATCTGAAATTTTAAATGTATACTCGTGTATATCCTATGCAGTACGAGTTTATCAATTTTTTTCGATAACTCATCCCATTTCCTTATTATCGATAAAAATCGATAACTTTTCTTCGTTTTTGAATACCGTTATAGCTATAGATTTCAGATTTACTGTGTATATCCGTGTAATGAATACAAACATTTTGCAATTTTTGGATTTTGGATACCACGCCTCCTTCCCCCAAATTTGAAAAAAAACGTATTTCAAATACTAGAGATTTGTGCTTTTTCAAATACATACATATGAATGTCATTATTACGCTGTAAAAGTTTGGTTACGAAAGTCCATCTAGAAGAAAACTAATTCAACAAATAAGTTTCCATAATATTGCCCATACTGCAGCCCCAAGCGCTGCCCGCGCGCTGTCGCTGCGTAAATTGCGCAGTAGCAGAGAAAGTGCTTGTGCGTGCGTGTGTGTGTGTGTGTGTGTTGTGGTGTATGTGTTGTTTGTATATATGTATGAAAGAAGCGTAAAGTGAATTGAATGTCGCATCTTCCCAGGGTTCAGGGTATCTCTTAGTCGAGCAGTCTCGACTAGAGCACTCTTACTTGTTATATATATTATTATATATCTCTTAGTCGCGCAGTCTCGACTAGAGCACTCTTACTTGTTTGGTTATTTAATTTTAATTAATTCTACATTTAAGTTTTTTTAAAAAAATTTTGGTTTCATTTCATAAGTACCCTATTCTATTTGGGTAATTTTTTGTTTTATCAAAAAATCCTTTAAAAAGATTTAAAAAGTTGCTATCAAGTTTAAAAAGCTTGCTGTGCCAATAATTTTGTTCGTCACTGTATATATCACTTTAGGTATACAAAACTTCTATTTATTGTCTTTGTGCTTAAACTATACAAAAATATTTACAAAAGTTGAATAACCACTAGATTGATGATTGTCACAGCTAATACATAAAACTTTGGCTGGGTTGGTGCTAAGCTAGATGAGAAGCTGCCCCTAAAGGTTTTGGTGCCTGCAACACAGAGAGACAGAGAGAGAGAGAGAGAGAAAGGGTAAGAGTTAGTTCTAGTATCACATATTTAATCTTAGGCCATGCTGTACTCACGCTTCTCATTGATATCCCTAACACCACAGGTGCGATAGGAAATGGTTGGCTTGCGCTTGGGATTCACATAGCCCGGTATGAAGAGACTCGGCGCATCGAGACGCCCGGCGGCTATCAGACGTGACATATCCAGTTCGAGGCGATGTGCCAGAGGTCCCTTGAAGTGTATGATCATCTGTATGCAGGCGCCGCCATGCAGCTCCTTTGTGCGCCGTGCATCCACATCCAGCATCCACTCCGGAATGCCCATCACCGAACGCAGCTCCTCCAGAAATTGTGCGCTGCAAATGAACCACAAATTACTCAGGGATTGCAATAGTTTAATGATGGATTGAACCTACACAACAAAACGTGGCGGCTTTTGCAGATTGATGTACTTGATGACATTGTGATCCGGTTCGATGTTGGCGCAGGCGAAACGCTCGTGCGAATGATCCGGTCCAAAGATCACGATCGAACGGCCAATGGCGCCAACGGGCGCTTCCAGTGGGAAATTGGAATCAGTCAGCACCACGCGCTCGCCACCCAGATCTAACGGGAGTTGCAATAATCTATAATATTTGACTGACTTGAGGCTGCTTACCTATGGTGCCCAAGCGGGCACCCACATCGCCCACATAGCAACGCAGCGGATTATCCGGGCCGCACTCCTGCTCATACAGATCGAGCTGAAAGCCAGGTGAGGAAAGAAAGTTAATCTTTGATAAGTTCTTCTATATATTCATTCACATTGTTAACCCACATTCAAGGGATCGGCCAGCTGTGTATAGAAGGGATTCCAGACATAGCCGCCAGCTACGCAACGTGTTATGGTGGGCTTGACGGCAGCATCAACACCCACCGGATTGACGAAGATCTGCCAGTTGTGATTGCGCGTGGAGTTGCGATCGTTTTTGCCCGGATGACGCAGCTTGACCTCGATCACGGTCTCCGACTGGCTGCCATCGTTGTGAATGAGCTGTGTCATCTTGATGTAGCCATAGGCATAGCCCGTGGGATGATGGAATGAGGCGATGGCACGCAGCTCACGCGCGTCACTTGGACTGTAGCCTCGTTCCAGTGTGCTGCAGGCCCAGCGAGCGTTTTTCTGTTGCTTGTGAATGATCACAGAGCGTCCAATGATGCTGGTGTAGCCGAATAGCGGCAGATAGGTATCATTGTAGGCATCCTCGTACTGAGTGAGTCCATTGAGTCGTC
The DNA here is from genome assembly GCA_035045365.1 of Drosophila leonis. Classification (NCBI taxonomy): domain Eukaryota; kingdom Metazoa; phylum Arthropoda; class Insecta; order Diptera; family Drosophilidae; genus Drosophila; species Drosophila leonis. Next base: position 1,002,357 of record JAWNPC010000338.1, on the reverse strand, counting down.
CAAACTTGCCACTCAAGTCGCCCATCTCATACTGATCGCTGGTGCCCTGCTTGGGCGGTGGCGAGGACTTTGGATTGACTGCAAACGGATTCCAATGGCCGTACAGCGTAGATGCCTCGCAGGGAAAGGCCAGGTTGGCCTCGACGGGTGTCTGCAAGCAAATCAACAAAAATAAATGAAAGCTAAGCTAATGCAGCTGGGTGATCTACCATGTGTATGTGATAGCCGCTGTTGTCCTGCAGTCCTTTCAGCTGCACCTCCACGTTGCTGATGTCGTATTCGGACTGCTGCGTTATTTCCAGCTTTCCGGCGACTGTGAGCTCATCTCCGTTGGCATACCAATCCTTGGCCACCACCTTGCGACGATAGTGTCCGATCAGACTAGAGCAGGCTAGTCGATCGCCTCTGGCCTTTGGCCCGTTGTCGCCGTAGATGACAAGGGACTTGCCCAGTATGCTGTGAGTGCCCGACAGCGGCAGATTCCCATCGATGAACATGCGACGGCTCAGCTGTGGGGCGCTGCGTTTGCCCCCAGCTATTGTCAGCTTGCCCAGGCGCGTATCCAAGGCGCCCAGACGACACATGGCTGGCAGCTGCGGTTGGCAGTAGTCGTCAACGCTGCGATTGCCCCAGTCCACCTTGAAGGGATTGAAGACGGCGCCAGCCGAGAGGCAACGCTGCTGCCAGTCATAGAAATCCTTGCCCGGCGGATTGCTGTGAATCGCCCAGCGATGCTCGAAGGTGCTGTTCTGCGTGGAGCCATCCGCCTGTATCAGATACTCAAAGAGCACCGTCGTATCCTGCCAGGGCTGCTCGGCGGCCTGACGAAAGATGACGCGACCGACTATCGGATAGCGAAAGAGTACCTAAAAAGGATAATAAATATAAAAACAATAATTATAAAATAATAATAAAAGAAAAACCTTAATAGGATAATAAAAATAAATAGGATGATAATAATAAAAATACAAAAAATTATGGCCTCCAATTAAAGAAACAAAAGATAATAAAATTAAAGCTAATCTAACTTCATAAGAAATTGTCTGAGCTACTGCTCGTAACCCTCCTAATTAAGCATAATTTGAATTTGAAGATCAACCTGCTACAGTATACCTACAGTATAAACTCCTAAACTTGTACAACATAAACAAAATAAAACTCTTGCTCATAGAATACTCCACTTAAGGCTTTACCTGCGCCGTAAACATGGGCTGCTGATAGATGCCATTCCGCTGGTATTGATTCAACGTCGAACAGCCCCAAATGTTCTTGGTTATATTGTGAACATCGTTGCGGTTGTAGGTGTAGATGACCAGACTGCGATGGGCGATGCTGTGACGACCCTGCAGCGGCAGATAAAGATCCCAGTAGAGGCCGCTCAGCTCGGAGCTGGTGCCGGGCAGCACGTACTGATGGAAGTACTGCTTGTTGCGCCCTTGCAGCTTGCCACTGAGATCGCCAAGAGCATATTGCTCCTGGGTGCCATAGCCGGGTGGCGGTGCATGCTCCAGGTTCACCTCCCGTGGATTGAGTAGCTCGCCCGTTGTCTCGCAGTAGTCCGGCTGGCCGATTCTATGAGGCGCGGGCGGCAGGCTGTGAATGCGAAAGGCGGCCACGTCGGCGGCAAACTTGCGACTGACATGCGGAGCATGTGGCGTGGACAGGGTGAAGTTAAGGAAGGTGGGATCGAACTTGGAGCGCTGGCTAAAGGTGACCTCGCCCTTAACGCCGCCAGAGTTGATGAAAGTTCTGGCAAGCAAATCGAAAAATTGAATTAGAAAATCAAAGTTTCATGAGATTCTGCCTCACTTGTAGTTCAGAGTTTGCACGTGTCGTATCTTGGTGCAGGCCAGATAGTTGTCCGGATGCTGATTGTCGTAGAGCATCAGGTAGAGCGTGCGATGCGGTATGGTCAGGTCAGAGGGTAGCAGCGCCAGCTGTGCATCCCGGAAGACGCTGCGCTGCGGCTGATGCAACGCATTCTTGGCCACACCAATGCGACCCAGGCGCGCATCCAAGTCGCCGATGCCCTGACCCGCGCCCTGGCCTTGAGGATCGAAGACCAGCTGCAGGAAATTGCAATTGTCCTCGCTACGATGATGATCGTGCTTGAAGATGTCCGTCACAAAGATCTTCCAGTGATGCTGCGTGAACTGCTGCTCGTCCTCGGGCTGTGCCTGTATGTGATACAGATCCGAGTAGATCAGCGTATCGCCGCTGGCGCCATCTGTCGGCGCCAGCCAGCGGAAGTACACAGAGCCCGCAATGGGCGTATTGAAGCGCGCCTCCGCCATGTGCTCCATGGAGTTCTGCACCGTGGTTATCGTGGCACAAATTCGAGCATTCGAGTTGATTTCCGTCAGCACCAGGGACTTGCCCCAAATGCCACGATCTCCGATCAACTGCATCTTGTGCTGCCATCGGGCCGTCTCATTGCCCGGCAACACCAGATAGTCCAGCTCCTCATCGAAGCTGAGCACCTGGGCGCCCAGACGCTCCAGTTGACAGCGCTCGTCGGGCTCTATGTTTGTGTAATCCACGGGAAAGCGTCGCACAGCCCAGCTCCAAACCTGATCGGGATACTGTAATGTCGCCTCCAGATTGGCCTGAATCTCCACCAGCTCTGCACTGCTCTGCCGAAACGTGATCTCTCCATGCAGTCCATGCTGCGAGATGTAGGCAATCAGATGCTGGGCCACAGCTAGTTACGAAGCAAGAGAGCAAAACAAAATCATGTGAATGAGTCAGGAAAAAGAAACCCAGTGTTAACCAAACGCGTTTTCAGAGCTGTATACCCTGTAATCAATGAAGGAGTTGACTGAGGGTATACTCGATTTGTACTGGATTGTGATGGACAGGTGGAAGCTCATCAAACTTATATATTGTTGAAGTTATAGAGTTGTTATGAGTCGTTTTACTTATTTATATTCATAAAAATCGATAAATATCGATTTGCAATCATGATTTCGTTTACTTATATTACTCGTTTTACTTCTTTATATTCATAAAAATCGATAAGTATCGATTTGCAATCATGATTTCGTTTCCTTATATTACTCACGAAAGAAGATTCTCTGTCGCTAAACATGAATGTTTTGGTTAGGTTTCATACGTCTAGTTTTATAATATATAAATTTATTTATATCAAATTTATATAATTTATAGTTGTGGTCATAAAAATAGTAGTGCTGCTGCACTACACAAAACATAAACCAAATAAAACGGTACTTTTCCCGTTGGAAAATCAAAATATGCACACTTTTTGTTTAAAATAAAATTTAAAGAAGAGATTTACGAAAAAATCCCGTTACTTTCTATCAGAATTACTTAGTTTTTGACGCTTTTAGAGAGATGATTTGAAAAGCGGCTGTTCATGAAAATAGTAGTGCTGGATGTAAGAAGTTGAAAAAAAATAAATAGTAAAGTTTTATTACTTATTTTGTATTTTAGTTTAGTTATTGAAATCAATTGGAATTTTGTTTGATTTTAGTGCTCGTCAAAAAAGAGAATATATAGCTACTATATCGATAAATATCGACTTTCATTTTATGTGTTCTTGGATTTTATAAACAAGATCTTTCAAATTTGTAATTGGAATCTTCTTCTTACCCGTCAAAAAAGATTATATATAACTTCTATAGCTTCTTATTTCGATAATCCACAAAATCGATATATATCGATTTTTTCTTTTTATGTGTTCTGTGCATAATGCACAGATTTTATAAAGTAAATATATGAAATTTGCAATTTGAGTCCTCTAAATAACTCATTACGCAGAGATATAACATTTTGATATACAGTAGAGCCCCGATTACTCGAAATGGCAAGGGGATCAGTTTCTTTCGATTTATCGCGATTTTTGATATAGCGGGGTACAAATTATCGAGACCCGACTGTATAAATAATTTCAATATCAAACGCCATTAAAAGTCACTAAAAATATTGCATTTAAATTCAAACAAATCAATTCACCATAGTATAGCAAGTTAACTACAGGGTATTTTCTAGTTGGTCACTATTAACTAGATCACTTTCCATACTTTCATTTTCACTTACATGCAGCATACACTGGAATCTCAGTCAATTTTCTTGCAGTGCATTTGCATACAATGCGTGGGAATCGAAGGTGATTGGACAAGGCTGTTCCGCATTACTTGTAATACCTTGTCATATACATACATACATATATATATACATATATACATATATATATTTGTGTGTATCTGTGTGTGTGCACTTACCGCCGCTTTGTGTTGCAATTCCATGGGCCCAAATGACGCATAAAAGCTGGGTTATTGAGCCCACTCGCTGGCTGCCATGCGGCATGTTCTTTAACTGTTTTCCTTGGACACCTTTTTGACTATTTTGTGTCTTTTTGTTTAACGAGGCTTCAAGCAATTGCTAAATAGTTGTTTTTACTGTTGCGTTCAGCACTTTCATAACTTACAGCGCATGCGTGCGCTCTGAGGGGGCCAAACGAAAAACCGCACACGTCGCAATTCAACAGAAAACTGGTCGAAAACAACACGATTGTTGGTTTAAACCATTTTTTTTTTGTGTTTTCGGCCCGAAGTGTGTTGAGTTTGGCTCCTGAGTTTGTTTACGCGTTTCGCTTTGAGCTTGACTTTCGTTGAGATTTTGTTTTGCTACGCTCAACTCAACTACGAACCGGCTGCAATCAGCTGTTGTTGGTCTTATACAGCACTTATACTAGATACGTAGTGAGCGCAATGAACTTTTGGTGAATGAAAATATTATGCATGTATAAGACGAATCGCTTTTACCTGCGTGCAGCTGTAGATTGTCTTATACATATGAGTCTTATATGCAAATGAGTTTTATACTAACAAAGATTTTGTTATACTGCGCTCAACTCGTCATCTCAACTACGAACCGACTGCAATCAGCTGTTGCTGCTCTTATACGAGACTTATACTAATAGTTATCGAACCATATGAAAATGAAATAGTGCGTTATGTATAAGATGAATTCCTTTCGTGCAGCTTGTCTTATACAAAGTTGTCTTATATGCACATTATACAATGCTGCATTACTTTTACTCTTATACCTATCAGTGCTGCTAGCTACAAGCGTTTGCCGCTAAATCTAGCTATTTTATGTATTTAACGGCTAAAATGTGCAACTTTTAGCTTGATATAATTAAAATTTTGACCTTAAATGAAAATTTCTCTTTAATATATATAAATAATTATTATAAAATAAATAAATTATAAATTCAGCTCATTTTAACCCGCTATAACTGGCAACCCCATGCAAATAAAACCAAATTGTTTTTCCTTTTTTTGGACGACTCGCTATTCGCTTTATTCCATAAAAGTCATCGACATCATCATCATCATTGTTATATAAAAACAGTTCTCAATTTTTATTTGTATTTTTTTTTGTTAATATTTCTGACCGGGTTAAAAAAGTTTTTGTTATAGTTCTGTTCTTTTTTTTAGATTTTTTCCTTTGCCATATAACTTAAGTTTATACTGAAGTAAAGATTTTCGCACTTAACAACTTTTTGAATATATTTTGTTTATAGATTGTTATGTGTTGTTGTTGTTTTAGTACATAGGTTGTGTTGAATGAGACCTTATGGTACTTAGGATTGTGTATTGTTTATGACATCTGTGTCATCTACTTATGTTCTTTTGCCTATTTCCTTGCTTTGTTTTTCCACTTCTCTGGTACTGATGCACCCGGCAATGCCACGGAGGCTCATTGCTGTGGCTGTGGCCTCTGTCCTAGCGGGATTCTGGGGTGTGAGTTGGGTAACTTTTGCTCTCGAAAAATGTATATATATCTGTATGTTATAGTATATATACTTTGCTGGATATAGACGATTGATAGTCGCCATACTTGCGCCTGTATAATCGGGTCAATGTGTATCGAATTCAAATTCGAGCACGCCCATTAAGTAAATCTTCATGTGGTATCATATGTGCATACATATATATATATATATATAGATAGTCTGGTCATATATAGATCGACACATATATATGTATATAAAGTTTGTTCAGAAAACATGAAAACGTGAACTCTTCAAAAATTAAAGCAACTTTTGCATTTGAATAACTTTTTGATACTTTTTCTGTGAACGCATAAACTTGAAAAATTCATTTTCTTTTCTTTTCTTTTTTTTGGTTAAGTTATGTAAACTGGCATAAAAATAAGAAAGATTTCGAAAGAAAAGAAAAAACAATTTGAGTGAATGAAATAGAAAATGTTTCGTTCTTTTCATAAAGCTAACTCTCATATTTTCAAAATAAGAATTTATATATGTATATATATAGAGTATATAAATATTGTTTAACGAACGATAGAGATATATGCATATTATAATGTGTTTAGTTATAAATATATATATATATGTAAATATATATATATATATAGAATATTTGGCTCTCAGATGAAAGTAACCTAACGATAACGAATTGTATTGTCTCTCTCTCCTTAACCTGTAAAACAAACTAACTAACAAATGTGGGCCAAGGCCTACAGAGAACTAGATACATTCTCATATATAGATATATATTTTGAAATATATATATGGATATATATATATATATATATATAGATTGGATTAGCTACCCACTTGGCCTTTCTTTCGTAAAACGTCTTTCAACGAACAGCAAATGAAAACATTTTTTTGGCATTTTTTTCTGCTTTTTTTTTGTTGTTTTTAAATAAATAATTTATAGACTTTGCAGTTATTTATAAATTTTACGTGTAAAATTTAATAATAAAATCATCAACTAGAAAACTAGCTGAAACAAGATGGCGCTTCGACAATTGGACTTTGAACTATCCCTAAAAATGAGGCGTGGTACTTGGTAGAAGAAGTTAAGAGTATTATTTTTGGTGTTCTTTTGTTCTTGTTCTTGTTCTTGTTGTTATTGTTGTTGTTTTAACAAAAAGAGTTTATATAAATATAAATATATATATATAAATATATCTGAGATTTACATATGTAAAACGAGCATTTCTTTTAATTACGTTTATTATTTTTTTTGACGATTTTTAAAAGTTTTTTAAGTTTTGTTTTTTGTTGTTGTTGTTGTTGTTGTTGTTGTTGTTGGTTGTTGGCTGTAATATGGATGCTGAGTTAAGAGTTAGGATGTGTGTGTTGTTGTCTGGGTCTGCTGCTGCTTAGGCGGCTTCCTCTTCCTCCTCATCACCCTTGCCGGTGAGCATTTCGATCAGGGATGCGGTATCGATTTGATTCTTGTCATCAATGACCATCTGATCGAAGGCATCATCGACCTCCTTCATGGTGAATTTGTCACCGAAGCTCATGAGCATTTCGCGGAATTTATCACCATCGATGAGACCATCGTTATCGAATGTTTTGAAGGCAGCAATAACAACATCGTCTTCATCGTTGGCACCAGAGGTGGCCATACGGTTGGCGAACAGGGTCAGCAATTGGGTGAAGTTAATTGGACCGGAGGCTTCGCCCAGCATGGCGTCCAACTCCTTGTCGTTGGCGATCTTGCCGACTGAATCGAAGGCAGCGCGCAAATCGTTCTTGCCAATAATACCGTCCTTGTCGGCATCCATTAGTTGGAAGGCCTGATACGCAGTGCAGTTTTATGGAATTGAGTGCGACCGACACGCAAGAGAGCGAGACAGAGCGAGAGAGAGAGAGAGAAAGAGAAAGAGAGGTGGTTGGTGATTTGGTCTTGTTGATGGGTATCATGGATGCGACATGGCTAGGGCTCGGGATAGCTCAGGCACTTTTCGAACTTTTGACTGAGTCTCTGGGTCTCTAGCTAAAAATACTCACTTCCTTGAATTCGGCAATCTGCTTCTGGGAGAAGACAGAGAACACCGAGGAGCCGGCGCGCTTCGATTTCTTTGAGCCACGCGAGCCGCCCGACGCTCTCTTCGAACCAGTAGCAGAAGCTGGAGCAGGAGTGGCAGCTGGTGCGGGGGTTGCTGCCTCGGACACTGCCTCAGAAGCGGTTTCTGAAGTACCACCCTCTTCCTTGGTCTTCTTCTTCTTAACCTTCTTCTTCTCATCCGCCTAAAAGTGGATAGAACAAACAAAGCATTTACATTAAGCATTTCAGAATTTGTTAACTATTTCGAAAATATTTTTTTTTGTTTTTGAAAAGTTTCCGTTCGTCTCGGCAATCTAAAAATATTCGACGCGTATTACGTAAGCTCTTTGGCTATATGCCGCTCGCTTTGGCTAGATCATATTACTGTGGCGACCGATCCATTTATAGAATTTGTGTGCGTAAAGTAAAATTTTCACACACGTTAAAAATAGTTTTTCAGTTGTGATTTTCCATAGATATATATATAAATATATAATATATATATATCCATCTAGGCAATTGGCACAATAATCCACATGCGGGTGAGTCATTGAGGTCATTTAACAATATTCACTTTCTTTACTTTAAATCAAACACTGCACAATAAATTGAATAGTTTCGATCTATAGTTAGATCGCGTGTCCTTTGCCATATCCCATGTCTCCTTACCATGGTGCTGAACTTTGATGTGTTGTCTAATCGAGTCGAGCGGTCAGAGCACACTGAAACTCTGGCTGATTTTATCGCCAAGACAATGATGTTTTAAGATCTTTTTGCTGACCGTTTCTTCTTCATACACCCGCAGCCGAACGGCAGCCCGAGCGCTGAAACTGAACTTCGGCCACGTCGATGCGAGCCGAATCGTTTCGTTTTGCCTTTCGCCATTGCCCCCATAGGCTATAGCCATCGGCTGTATCTGTATCGTGCTGCCTTTTTTAGTATCTGCAAGGCGAGGTGCGCCCAGGCGCCGAGTGGGTTGCGGGTGGTAGCTCGGTGGCTGGTGGCTGGTGGCTGGTGGCTGGTGGCTGGTGGCTCGGTGGTTCGAAATGTTTACTCATCGTGTCGCTGCTCTAATCAAAAATCTAATTTTAACGGTTTGCTGCTCTGCTTGAATATATATATATGTATACATATATATATTATATGCATTTGGTATCTACATCAGTTTGTTGAATTTTGAAATTTATTTTCGTGTATTATGAACAGATATTTATGCTCTATGCGTCGGCCTATTATTCTGGCCATATACATTCCCAATGGCCAACGAAAAACTTGTTTTGTATTATTCATCTTTGCTCTTGAGGCATCTTTGTCGAAGGTGTCCTCTTGCTCTGAAATCACCTACATTTCCCTTGCCCACATACACATACATATACATATATATATATATATATATATATATATATAGTATAGATCGGCTATGTACACGATCTTCGCGTTTTACCTTGTCTATTTTCAACGAGCTGGCATTTCGTGTGTTTGCATATTGTGCAATATAAATGAGAGAAAAGCGCCGAGAATTCCATAGCCAAAGAACATTTGAATACTTTATTTCACGTCTCGTACATAACAAAGGAAATCTGATTTTTGTTTTTCTTTCGCATATAAGTTTTCCATTGATATTGCATAACATCCCAGATACATATATGAATTGATCAAAAAGTTAAATGAACTTTACATATGATAAATGTATTTATTCAAATGCCGCTGGTTAAAAATACATAAATTAACAAATTTATCAATATTTTTATTGATTTGAATGATAATTGAATTCCAAATACTATTTTTATTATATTTATTGAAAATATGTATTATTATATTAATATATAAATATATATATATATACATACGTATACATATATAGCTGTTTACGCATAGTTCTTTGCAGAGCTGTTAAGAATTCCATTTGAATGGAAATTCAAAATGGGTTTTTGTTCTGAAAACCCATTTTGAATTTCCATTCAAATGGAATTTTTAACAGCTCTGGTTCTTTGACTGTAAATGAAACCACAATTTTTGGCTATTTGCTTCATAGAACAAACCACTGGAAATCTAAAGCTGAATCAATTATTTTACAGATTCTATCCATGCATTTCAAATTTATTTTTATTATTATTATTTTTTTTTAATTTTGTGTTGAGTATTTATTATAAATTAAATATTTGATATATATTCAATTATTATTTATTTTTTAAAATTTAATAATGTTAAGTATTTATTATAGTTTAAAACTTCTTTAAATATTGTATATTCTATTGCTATTATTGGCAAGTCCGGAACGTGATATCTTTATGGATGTCAAAGTTTGTCATATACCAAGGAGCACCTAAGGGTTTTTGACTGGTAACGCTGTAGTATCTCGATATTTGACTTGCTGGCTGTTCCCCAGAGCTGCAACGCGTAAGTCCATACAGGTTTTAGGACGGCCTTATATATTATAAACAATCAAAACTTCTCTAAATATATTCAATTTTATTAAATTGATTTGTTTATAATATTTAAAATTTAAATTTGGCTATAAATTCAATTTTTTTTAAATATTATATTATTTTTTTTATAATTTTGTGTTAAGTATTTAATTACAGTCGAGTCTCGATAATTCGAAATGGCAAGGGGATCAGGTTTTTTACGAATTAGACGGAAATTCAAATTATCGAGACTCGACTGTAACGAATTTTTTTCAAGGGGATAGATTTTGTTTCGATTTATCGCGATTATCGATTTAGCGGGGTACAAATTATCGACACTCGACTGTATTAAATATTTAATTAAATTTTTTTTTTATATTTTATATATTTTCCATTTCTTTTATTATTGGTTTTTTATTTTTTATTTAATAGTGCATTTATTATAAAATAAAACTTCTTTAAATACATATATTTAATTTTTTTAAATTGATTTGTTATTAATATTTTAAATTTAAATATTTAAATAAATTAATTTCTCTGTTAAATATATTATTATTATTTTTATAAGTTTGTGCTAAGTATTTATTATAAATTAAAAAATTTGATATTTAATTTTTTGTATTGTTTTTTTTTTTATTTTTTATTTATTTATTTATTTTTTTTTTTTTTGTGTGGCTGAGGTAGGTAAAAATGCTTTATGCACCGTCAGTCAGGTCGTCACTCTGGCTAGTGTGTCGGACTGCAATACTGCTTACCGACTAAGAAACCTCCTCTTCTCGGGCGGCCTCCCACCTTGGAGCCAGGAGCTATCCCGCATTAACCTTCAAGGTGGAGCCCTTGTATATGGTCTAGCTGAGCACTGCCATCTGTGTTGCTGCGTCCAGGTCCCACTTTTTCCGCCGGAGAACCTTTTCGGCGAAGTCACAGACTCTTTTCCAGGCATCTATGCTGTTGCACATTTGCTGTACTATCGTCTCTACTTTAACTTCACCGACAGCTTCTGCCAATTCGGTTCTTTCTTCTTTTTTTGTTTTATAAATATTTTTAATTTAATAATATTAATATTTTTATTGTTATATTATATGATATTATAAATCAAAACTAAATATATAATTTTTTGAAATTGATTTTTTAATGGTATTTTTAATTTAAATTGTTCTTGAACTCAATTTTCTGTTAAATATATTATTATTATTATTTTAATTTAATGCTTTTGAAAACAAAATCAATAAATTTTCAATACATTTGTTTTTTTTTTAATATTGTATATTTTTTATTTTAAACCTTTAAATATTTGCTATAAATTTAATTTCCTCTTAAATATATTACTACAATATTATTATTATTATTATTTTTACTGAAGACTTTTGAAAATAAATTATAATTGGTTTTATTTCTTTCTTAATATTGAATATTGTATTATTATCAGAGCTGTTAAAAATTCCATTTGAATGGAAATTCAAAATGGGTTTTCAGAACAAAAACCCATTTTGAATTTCCATTCAAATGGAATTCTTAACAGCTCTGATTATTATTTTAATTTATTACAATTAAATATTTGTTTTAAATTTTATTTCTTTAAACTTTAAAATATTATTTGCTTTTAATTATTAAACATTGTATTGTTTCATATTTATTTTCATGTTTTTTTTTAATGTTTATAATTTTAAATACTTTTAAATTGTAACCGTTCCTAAACTAAAGAAGTTGTAACTTCCTTAAACTTCAATTTGGTTCAGCTTTAGAATCGACTGTTCTTTAGGCAATGAACTCATGTTGTGGTTGTGTTCAAGATACAAAATATTTGTAAATTATAATTTAGTAGTTTAGAATACAAATTTTTTGCATAGATTTCCTATTTAGTTTTTATTTTGAGTTTAAAGCAAATATGTATGTACAATATGTATGCATGTATGTATATGTATATGTATGTATAAATACATGTATATACAAACTGCAATGAATTATTGATATTTTATTTTAATGTATGCTTAACTATATAAATGGTTAAATATATTAAATATATAATTTATTGCTCAATTATACAATAGTATTGTCTGTTCACGCTTTGAAGCGGCTCCGGATAAAGCTTATATATCCATATATGTAACCTCTTATATTTTTATTTTTATTTTTATTATTATTTAAAAAAAACTCTCATTTAGAGTTAGAATAGTTAGAATCCAAATCTAGCAGCTTGCATCAGTTTAAAGTTTGATAGAAAACGCAGTTAACTAAAACTGATTTTTAATATAAATAAACCAAAATATTTAATTAAAAACGTTTGGCTAAAGAAACTAAAATACATTAGTTTATTATTATTTTATTTTTTTAAAATTTATTTGAACAAATAAATTCTCATTTTATAAAATTTTCCATAGCTTATTATTATTATTGTTTTTTTTTACATATTTCCTTTTCATTTCATTATATAATTATATTATAAGAAACATTTTCTATTTATCAAAAAAATTGATATGAAATTCCCCTATTATTTATATTAAATATTAAATATATGTCATTTTAGTAAACTTTCCCAGTATATAAAAATAATAATAATAATGCACAACAAACCTATTTAATGGATATCAAATTCCCAAAGAACTAGCAGAAAATATCGATTGGAATTTTGAATTCGTAAGACCTTAAGCTGTCTGTCCAAAAATGCATTGATAAATCATCACGTAGACATAATTGAAATTGTGTTTTCTTGTTGCTGTTGCTGTTGTTGTTGTTGTTGTTGTTGCTGTTCTGAAAGTGATTTTGAGCAAAATTTCAAAGCGTTTCAAAATTTGGCATGCAACCAGGCGACGCATTGGCTGCAAGCCAAGCGAACGAAAAAGATGAATGCTTTTCTTCTATGCCAAATTGTAAAAATAAAAATAAATGCAGAATAGTGCAGAAATTCAAGAGAGATACCGAAAATAATATTGAAATCCATCGCGTTCGGGCATGCAATAGCCGAAGGCAAAGAAAACTTGAAAAATATAAAAATAAGAATATTAGAACTAGAATAACAATCGGTAAAGGTAACAGGAAAGGCGCAACCTACGCATAACATTTGTTTATCCGCAGATATTCTAAATATACATATTTACAAGGCAAATTAAATCTGTATCTACACAATTTGTTTAACATTTCTGTATACTTAATGTATGTATATATGGCGTCTATATCAATATATGGTAAATAAACGAACTTTTTTCTATGTTTTGCTGGCCTGGCCGACATGGACGTCATTGGGAAGCAGCTGTATTAAACCATTGGCCATTAAACATTCTACATGGCGTGTGAAAGAGAGCGTTGGCTCTCTCTCTCTCTCTCGCTATGTACCACATTCCTTTGGCTATTCACTCGCTTGCCTTGGGCCTATGTCCAAAAATAGCTGTGCCAACGCGCACTATAGTGCTGCCCATTTCGATCTGCACAAGAAAGAAGAATATCAACAGTTTATATATATATAAATTGGTAGTCTAATAGAGCCACTGCTGGGTTGACTACGTACCGCTCGGTCATAGTCATTGGACATGCCCATTGACACTTGCACCGCATCGGCTGGCAATGAATTGGCCTGGCAAATGTCGCGTTGCGCCTGCATCAAAGCCACAAAGTCCGGATTGGGCCCATGGCTATAGTCATAGCCATAGGCGCCAATGGTCATAATGCCAACGGGCTGCAGATGCTTCAGATTTGCGCTGATATATTGATACAGAGAAGGCGCCGCGCTGGCCTCAATGCCGCTCTTAACTAAATGAATAAACGTGTTTATGTGAATTGGGGCAGTTCCTATACAATATTGCCAACTTTTACCATCTTCTCCGCTGGTGTTGATTTGCACAAGCACACGCAGCGGCTCTGTGGGCTCGGGCTGTCGCTTGGCCCAGGCGGCATCGATGCCATTGGCCAGCTTCTCGCTGTCCACCGTTTGAATCATGTACAGATTTGGCAGCTTAAGCACCTGTTAGTGAGTTGTAATACATATTAGAGATATGACAACATTGAGCAGCTAGTTCAGGCACCTTGTTTATTTTGTTACTCTGCAGATGTCCAATCAAATGCCATTTGATATCTGGACATTGTGCCAAAATGTCTGGATGCTGACTTTTCTCCACTAGCTCCTGCACATAGTTCTCGCCAAAATGACGCTGGCCGGCATTATAGGCCTCAATAACACACTCAACGGGCTTTGTTTTGCTAACAGCCACCAGCAGAGGTTTTGCCGTCTTAATTTCCTAATTAAAAAACAGAGATTTTTGAGCTTCGTTTGTTTACTTTTATTAACAATTGTAAGTGTACCTGTGGACGGCTTTGCAGCACCGACTCGATACGTTTTAGTACGTGCTGTAGGCCGGCATTAATATCAAATTCGGCCATTGTGCGACGTAGCATTTAATTTTTAATGCCAGTTAAACTTTAAGCTTGTTGTTACAATTTTTGCAAAACATATGTTCGGCAAGTTATCGATAAGCATGTGGGAAGTTCGATAAATTGGCATGGGCATGTGTGCATTTTGATTTTGGTATTTTATTTAGTTAGCCGTTTTTTGGTATTTTATAGTTACAAACATTAGTCTTTTGAAAAGAAATTCAAATTTGTTTATTTTTTTAAATTTGATATGAATCTTAAAATGTTTTCATGTAGTTGACACGTAAAATAGTTCCCTCAGTTAATTCTCACATGCAGAATGGGTGAGACTTACCAGGTGGCGTGCGATGCGACTGACAAACTCATCAAATACTTGCAATCCATAAGAATTGCGGAAGTTCGCCAATCTTTGGAATTCATTGGCGTCCATCAGGTTGAGGTTGTTATTGCTCTATTTGTTTTCCTGGCACTGCAGTTTACCAAATTCACCGTTGTACTGTTGCTTGCCTGTCTCATAGCCTTCACCATATTCTACATGGTAAGCCAACCTTTATAAATGTCGGAAATAATAAACCTAAAGCATTCTGCACTCAACAGTGGGACACACTCTTTCCCGATCTAGCAGACGATCAGTTTAGAAGGCACAAGGGTCCCGGGTCCCAAAACTATGGTGCTGGCTATGGTCCTCACTATGGTCCCCGCTATGGCAACGAGCGCTCCGTGGGCACCGGCACCAGCGTCTCCTATCTGAATCCGCAACTTACGTCTCGAGATGCCCGCACATCCGCCATGTTTCCCCCATTCAACTTCACCGATGAAGACATGTTGCATGGTGATTGCATATGGAAATGAAAATACTTAACTCAAAATCTGTAATTATTGTAATTTTGCTTTTAGGCGATCAGTCAGGCTATCAGGACGAGAGGCGACAGTACTTAAGGGAGCGTGGAGCAGCTACAAATCGAGATCATATGCGACAGCACAGAAAATCGAACCTATCGGGTCATATGACACCTGTTGGCCACAGGGGCTCAGTTAGCGATATGCGATCTCATCGTCGACCATACAATCAAGTCGATGATTATCGATTGTTGAGGCGTAGTGAGCGCATGAATGATCCGCAAGCGTTTCGCCGGATGATCGCAAACGAGTATCGTGCTTATCGGCCAGGCACGGCAACGGAAAATCTGAACTATCATCGATATCAACATACTAACGATGACACGAGAATGAAGCGAATAGGCACACAAAGCCCGGCCGACGATAGGCAGCCCAAGAATCGAAAGAACTCCGAAAAGTCCACCTCGCAAAAGAAATATACTGCAAACGAGCTGCCGGAACGTTATCGAACTGGTTCACGGGAAAATATGCGCAGATTGCGCAATTTCTCGCAAGGACCGTTGCCACGTTCGAGTGGCGCCCATGGCCGCTTCGATCACAACGGTCCGCACAACAATGCCGATAGTCGAGGCACGAAACGAAGATCTGGTGAGACAGCAATCCAAAAAAATACTTTTCAAAACTATCGATAGCAAATTTTGTCGTTTTAGATTATCAATATTCAAAAAGAGAAAGCCGTTGGGGCTAGCAATAATATGGATGAAGTCAATGGCAATAGATCCTCGCAAAAGGATGTGCTTGCAGAGGATCAAAACTCAACATTGTATGTATGTCGAGAAACTGATTTATATTATTAATACGTGTAATTTACAAAGGACATCTGATTGCAATGAGATAGACGATGAAAATCGTTTCGAATGCCAAGATGAAAATCCAATGCGCGACATCAAATCGAATATGAGTTATCCATATGTTATCGAACCGGTATATGATATCATCGAGAAAAAGCCGTCTAAAAAAAAACTGATTGAACAAGATAAACTGTCCAAAAGCAGCAGCAAAACATCGACAGCAAAACAAAATAGTTAGCAGTACAATAGATTAATATTGATAATTCATATTCATAATTGTAACTGCAATTGAAAGTTGATTTTTTCGAAATAAAATTCCAGGTGAATAAACTCAAAATTATTGTCTATATTTAGGGTATGAATGAAAAAAATGAAGCTGAAAAAATAGTTGAATTTAATTGACGTCACTAGTTGCGCCATTTTGATACCATTATTTGGTATATTTAATTTAGTATTTTTGGCGAAAATTTCTATTTTGGGTATTCGGTCACACTACATGGATTTTGTTTATATTTGTGGAAAGCAGAAATAAATGTCGAATTTGCAATTAACCCAGGAAAGACTGTAAGTAAATAATCAAAATAAAACAATTCATGACATATAGGCGACATATATTGAATCAATTTAATCGCAGCGACGCATTGCGCTCGGAGTACAGACCACGCAGGCCATGCGCAATGCTCAAATATCCACGACCGAAAACAAAGCCCGAATATCAATCATTATATCCATGGATAATACTCGATGAAACCGATCCGCATTTTGTATTCTGCGCCATTTGCGAATGCCGCTTGAGCGCCAAACGCTCCGACCTGGGCAAGCACGAGGGCAGCATAAAACACTCTGAAAATGCTCAACGCAAATCGTTCACATCGAAGACGCAGGGCCAATCCAATGACATCAAGTGGGAATACCATGACGAGAGCAACGATGAGAGCCTCTTGCCCATGCAGTTTGCCACTGACGGGGTTTTGTGCAAGACAGAGCCAGAGCACGAGGAGGACGAGGAGGAGGCCGAGGAGGAAGATGATGACGACGAGGAGACAGCAGATAACGAGGCAGTGCAACCAGATGCCGATGGTGATGGCGATGGCGATGCCGATGCTGATGCTGATGCTGATGCTGAATATGAGCCAGCTGGCAAGCGTCGTGCTTCAGAAACAGATTCCCAGCACTCGGGCATGCTGGACTATCTGCCACTGCAGGTGACCATCAATGAAATGCCGCACGCACAGCTAATGCCCGCTGTGCAGCCGGCAACAGTCACGCCCCAGCCGTGTCGCATCACAATTAAAAAGGTGACAGCACCGCCACTGGCCAAGATGACGAGCAGCACAAGCACGCCCTTGGGCAACCATGAGATTACCTCGAAGGCCACCATAACGCCCATCGCCAGTGGCTGCTACAGTTCGTTGCGTCAGCCGCAGCTGCAGTCGTACGCAGCGCGGCAGCTGCAATCCTATCAGCTGCAGCATCTCACCTCAATTGAGTCGCCGCCGCGTGACTCGCTGGATCTCTTCTTCGACAGCATTTGCTCCACGGTCAAAGGGCTGCCGCCCAAGCTGGCTACCGAGGGCAAAATACGCGTCATGCAGCTAATTGGTGAACTGGAGCTGCGAGCGCTAAACGAACGTGAGGCTTTACCCACAGGCGCAACAACAGTTGACCAGGTGGTGGCAGGAGCAGCAGCGACACCTTCAACAGATGTACCTGGTGGCAGTCAGCAGAATGCAACAGTTGCCTCGACCACCAAATGAGGCGCCTTCAATGACAACAGTTCAAAATTCTTACTCCTCTCTATCATTAGCAAGAGATTCTGTAGCGCAAATTGTTAATGCTCGTTCACGTTACTCCAAAGAGAGTATATTGATTGTGTGCAATGTCCGTTTGTCTGCGCTGACTTCAAATCTAGAATATATATATATATATATACTCGTATATAAACTTGCCTAGGCTAATATTAAGATTCATTAACTAAATCTTGTTTTAGCTATTAACTTAACTTCTTTTGGGCATGTGAACGAGTATTAGGCAGTCGGCTGCACCCGACGGCAACATTCTTACATGTTAATAATGAGTTTTAGTATAAGACCTTACTCCATTCATGAGCATTCTATCTTATCTCTGCGTTATCGCCTAGAGATTGATTATTGAAAAAAACAAAAACAAAAATACAAAAAAAAGAAGAAAAAAAGAAAAGACCATTTACAAATATATTAAATAATTATTATTTATCATTAATAAAACAAGTCTGATAAAATGAACGATTTACACTTAGATTACAACAATAATAATAACAAATTACGAAGTTACTTAGAATGGGGGCTTGCACTCCATCATGGCCTTGGCGCAGTAATGCGGGAATTGTAGGCCCTGCAGCAGTAGCTCGGCTATGCCCTGTATAAAGCATAGAAAAGGCGTGATTAGTGCTGGCATAAAAACAGAAGGTTTTTCTTTGATTTTTGCGTGTTTTTTGTTGTTTTCTTTTATCATAAGACTAGTTGGCTTAGTTCTGATGAGTAATGAGTAACGGAACAAAAATCTACAAAGCGTGATAAGCGCTTCGCACCCGGCAACTAAACTATGTATGAGTAGACAGAGATATATAATTTATATAATGGATAGTTAGATGATGTCATTGCCTGTTAGCACACCCATTTGTACATATATCCTTACCGATAGGCCCGGAATGCACACAACCAGTGAGTAGACGATGATGTAGCAGAACGAACAGATGCAGGCAACGGCCAAAGCAATGATCCAGAAGACCAACAGCCAGAAGATAAACCACACTGGATTGCCCATCTTGAAGTGATTACAAACGAGCCACTTGTCTAACTGAAAGATAAGAAATATGAGATATGAAAGACAGCGAAGCAGAATCCGTTAAGAGTTGAAGGCGAAGCATTCAAAGTTGAAGTTTTCGGGTACAGCAAGGAAAATATATGTTATGATATATAAGCAAATTATGCAGAGTGCTTCAGTTATACCATACGGGCCTTATCAACTTTATTTATTATTATATAATATATAAAAAGTTAAAAAAAATTATTATAATAATATATGCAGCTGTGTTCATAAAAATAGTAGTGCAAAAGTTTTTATTAAACATAATATTTTGAAAACAATTTGAATATAATATATATTTATGTAAATATATATATATATATATACTATATGTTAATCTTCATACTCGTTTCAAATTGTTTTCAATATTTTATGATAATCAAACAATTTTGCTGTGCGAAAATTCAATCGCACTACTATTTTAATGAACATCAAAATGATAGTGCAAAATTTTGTAATAAACATAATATTTTGAAAACAGTTTGAATATACATTTATATATATATATCTGTATATAAAAATCTTCATACTCATTTCATATTATTTTCATATTTTATGATAATCAAACAATTTTTCAATCGCACTACTATTTTAATGAACACAGCTGTATATATTATAATTTGATTGGAACAATTTCTATGACTCAAGCTGCTTTTACCGAAAGTTAGATAAGAAATTTTGCTGACTATCCTGAACTACAGATGCCTGCATATATATATGTATATATATACCCATATCTGGCTTATCTGGAAAGCCATAAACTAAGAAAGTGATTTCAATTGTTGTTTAATTAAAAATTTCACTTTTTGTTTATTTTGCTACAGAATTTGGCTTTGAAAAGTGCGTGACAAACATTCGAACAACCGATTTGGTGTTGTTGACGTAAATAGATATGACAATATATCTACTATATAGCCATATAGCTATGTATGTAAAGCGAGGTAAGGCTGTGCGAAGGCGAGTGTAATATGCACAATTTACTATGTCATCAGATGTGTGACGCATACTTAAAGAAAATTATTTAACATATTGTTAAAGTTCAAGTTCCACTTGAAAAACTTCTATTAAAATACAAGAAAATCAATTTCATTTACGTCTAAATTTTGTACAATTTTATTTTGTTTTTTTTTTTAATATGACAAATATTTTTTTGAAACCTAAATAAATAAAGTTTGTCATATAAAAAAAAATTTTTTTTTTTAAATTTAGACGTAAATTTGTTTTTATTATAATAGAACTTTAAGGTCTAAGTTCAAATGGAACAAGTTTAACAAATTGTTCAACAATTTTCTAATATTCAAATTTTGAAACAACTTAATGAAGTCAATTTAAATATTTTTTAGTCTTGGCACAACAACAAGACAAAGTTTCAGCTCTGAAGATTTTCTTGAAGCAGATGCCTTACAAATGTTTTCTTTTGTTTTTTCTTCGCTTTTATTTACGATCTTCAGTTGAAGATTATGCAAATTAACTGAGGCGTGCCCGCATTCCTAGTAAACAATTTTGTTAATTTAAATTTTATTTTAATTTAACTTTTTAGTTAACAATGTTTACAAATGAAGCAGCTTAAAATGCGTGTTGCATTTATAAATACATTTTAATTTTCTATTTTTTTTTATTTTTATTTTTTGATGCGCGCCTACGCCAAGTAATGCATAGAAGGTAAATAAAAACAACAGACCCACCTTATAGAGCGCGAGAGAGACAGAGAGAGAGCGAACGAGCGAGTGAGCGGGGGTGTGCCGGGCGGTGCGACGTGCGAGTGGTACGAGATGCAAGCGACAACTGAAACGAAACTGGCGCAACAAGTTATAAGAAAGTGGTTGACAGGGTTGCCAGGGTTGTCAGGCTTTTGCAAATGTAAAAGCTTGCATGGCCTAAGAGTATGCAAAGCTTTAATTAAGCTGCAGCGGCAAAGAAATCAGTCAAAGCTTTTACCAGTTAGAACAAATGCAGCGTAGCCTGAGCTAGAGACAATTTTTTTTGGGAGTTTAGTAGAAGAAGAAAAATTTGAAGCAAAAATTCTTTCATTTATTATATTTAATGCCCACAAAAATGCGTACTAATTTCGCAAATATGTTTAATTTAATTTAATGCCCATTACCTGATAACTAGTATATATACCTTCTTATCTAAGCATATTATCTTGCGCAATAAAATATTTCATTTTACAGGGTATACACAGTTTTGGGAGGCATTTCAGTTTAGTGTGTGAGCTTGGCGCACAGCTTACCAAATGTTTCACAGGCAAAAGCACACAGCCAGCTGCAAGCTGCAAGACTGTTATACGTGATATTTATAGAAAAAAAAGGCTAAGCTTTGGCACACAGCTGAAGCCGAAAGCTTTGCGTCTAATGTTTTCATAACAGTTGTTTTTTCGTCTCTTCTTTTTGTTTTGTGTTCGAATCCCCGAGCATTTTTTTGAAACTGTTGTTGCTGCTGCTGCTGTTGTTGTTGTTGTTGTGGTCGTATCCCGCGGATGTCGACGCCGATTTGCAGCTGTTGTTTTGGACCGTTACTGGCGCCACAGTCGCCGTCTCAGTCGCAGTCGCAGTCGCCGACAACTGCGATTTAAGCGTTCGTCATTCTGTCGTGAGTCGTCGTCCACGTCTCTTGTTGTGTGTGCGGCATTTGTGTAAGAGAATTATTTTGTTGATTCGATACTCGATGGAGCAGGCCAATAAAAACAACTACAAATCTATATTATGAAGAGGCGCAATAGCCAAAATTAGCTGTTATTTAATAACTGTGCTTTACCACTCGCTCCAATTGCCTGTCATTTAAATCAACAGCTGATTACCGAAATTCCAAATTATAAGCGGCAAAAATAAAGAAACAAAAAAAGACTAAAAAAAAACAGCTGCGTTTGCATTTGTGTTTGTGTTTGTAAAAGAAAAGGTTACAAATGCTGCGAGAGTAATTGTATGCATGGCTGTGTGTGTGTGTGTGTGTGTTGTTGCTCGTGTAGCTTGTGTTTGTACTAAAACCGGACAACGTGCGATCGATTTTTGGGGGCCTTACAGTGGTAAGAACACACATCGAAATGTGCACAAACTAGAAATATAGTTAATGATGCAAGCAGTGAGGATATCAGTGAATATATCCGCATATATATAGTATATACATATGTATATACATATATAGTAGTAGTTAAAGATGCGTTGGCTATAAAGCTTTGACAACATTTACTCAAGCTACAACCGACATAATACCGTTGGTTTGGGCAACTCAGTCTTTTCGGTTCCTTTTCACTCGTTCCCCAAACCGAGCTAAACGTAAAATGCTCGACAAATAAATAAACAAACGGCCACTAGAGATAATGAAATTTTGTTAGGCACAAAGATAGAGAGCGTGTGTGTGTGAGAGAGAGAGCAACAGCAATAGCAACAACAACAGCAGCAAAAGCCGCAAAATTTGAGGGGCAAAGCGTTGAGCGGCGGCCGCGACTGCCAAAAGTTGCCAACAAAAACAAAACACAAACAACAAACACAAAGAGAGCAATGCGAAAAAAAGCTTCTTCGCCATAATACAGCAAGGCGTAGCGATGGAGACGGAATCAGCGCAACGACTTGCCGTATAACAGTTGCGAGCAGAGTATGCAGACCCAAGACCTAGTGTGCCAGAGTAACAACGGTACCGTCGCTCCTAATAAGCGTGAACGATGATTATGGCCAGTCAGTCAGAGGCACTGTGTACAGTGGGGCAATGCCCGTAAAAAACGAGTCGAAACCAAAAATGATAAATTTCTAGAAATAAAAAATACAAAATTCAATCTCATTTATTTTCTTTGAAAATATATAGAAATCTTTACTGCAAGTATAAAATATTCGCTTACATTGTTTATGTTAAAGTTTCCTTTATTTGAACGCAATTTGTAGTATTTACAAGTTAAATGGAATTTCAATTTAACAAATTAAATCAATTTAAAAACTTTCAATTTAAATTAATAGAATTTCAATAAAAGTCTTAATAGTTTTTACCAACAATTGATTTGACTGCAGAGAAACAGACTTAGTCTCACTATGCAGGGCTCGCTGCCTGTGTTGGACGAGCCGCGCGAGAGCATAGCCGAACGAGAGCCGACAGAGAGAAAAGCCGAGCGCAGGTCGCATAGTCCGTATGTTTTGTAGCACAGTTTAAAGTACGCATTGCGATGGTTTTTCACTTCAGTTTAGCTAGAGACATCGTCGTGTGATGAACAGAAGCTCTGCGAGCAACTGCAAACCCAGCGGCGAATCGACGACAGATTTCAGTGCGCAAAAAAACAAAAAATACAATAAAAAAAAAGAAATAAAAACAATACGCAAGTAAATTGCAGTGTATATCAAAACACACACACACAGACACAAAGACTTCAAGTTTGTGTTTTGTGTGGAATTTCAAGTTTCGGTGTCACCAAATTTTAATCAAATAACGGTGTATTAATTTCAATTAAAAAAAAAACAAATTTTTACAGCACAAAAACACATAAAAAATAAATAAATTAAAATAATCAAAATTAATAAAACAAAAAAAATAAAAATACTTAAATAGTGACATGTAGTTCGGCAGTGAGTGAGAGAAAGAGACACACAGAGTAAGAGTGAGAGAGAAAACCTTGAGATCTAAGTTAGTACGCAACGCACAAAAGCTCAAGGTAAGTAAATCCTTTGTATGAGACGGATGTTATCGACTTAAAGCTGCTCTGTTGCCGCTGCCTAACAAGTGGGGGAATCGCTGAAGATGCCATCAGAAAGAGTGAGAGAGAGAGAGAGTGAGATACAGAGTGAGAGAGAGAGAGAGAGTGAGATAGAGAAAGAGAGCGGCTTATTGTGATGCCGATTTTTTGCATTTAACGATTTTTGATGAGTTCCTTGATCCGTAAAGTCTTTAGCAATTTGCAGCAAACACACGCACACACAGACACATACACAGAGAGACATGGGAGTCAGGCGAAAGTGTCCTACAAATTCATAATTCGGCTGTTTATATACACATTGATGTATATGTAAGGCACACACACACACACACATACACACATACACTGTGGATTCTGCATGTATTGGTGGTTTATCGAGTGGCTGCCGCGATGGCTGCCTCAATGTCTGCCCGCTTGTGCTACCTGTCGAGAAGAACAGGAAAAGCGAGAATAAAAAACCATCCACAGCAGCGAAAGTGAAATTTCGTATAGACATACACAAGCACAGTTATACACATACATATATATCTGCATCTGTGTGTGTGTGTGTGTGTATGTTTTTTTTTGGCACGTAGGCTCCATAACTTCCGCTCGGGCGACTCTCGCGCACACACCTGTACTCAGACACACACACACACACTGACACACACACACACACACACACACACTGATACAAACACACTTTGACAGCGCTCAACATTTGAAATTCTGATGAAAAGACATTTTTTTTATTTAGGCTAAAGTACACATTAGAGGTAGCTGCTGCTCTGCTTACCTTTTTATCAGCGGGAAATCATTTTATTTTATTTTTTTGTTAAATTTGTTTACGTTTTTTGTAGTTTATATGCCCTAGTGTTAGGGTATTTGGCGTTTTGTGTAGCAGTTTGACATATTTAAAGTGATGTGAGAAACGGAGAGAGTTGGGAGAAATAGAGAAAGAGGGAGAAGGCGAGATATGGAGAAAGAGAGACTGAGAGTGAGAGAAAAAGAGAGACAAATAGAGAGAATTAGAGAAAGTGGGAGAAACAGTTAGAATGAGAGAGAGAGAGAGAGAGAGAGAGGGACAGACAGAGAATTAGAGAAAGATAGATACAGCGAAAATGAGAAAGAGGAAGAGAGACAGAGAGAGAGAGAAAGAGACAGAGAGAGTGAAAGACAGATTAAGTGAGAGAGATACAAAGATCTCTATCTTTGCTAGAGACACAACGAGATATAGAGAAAGAGAGACTAAGAGAGAGAAAGATAGGGAGAATTAGAGAAACAGAGAGAAGGAGAAATAGAGGGGAGGGAGAACAGAAAGCTAGAGAGAGAGAGAAATAGAGAAAGGTAGGTACAGTGAAAAGGAGAAAAAAGGGGAGAGAGAAAGAGAAATAGATAGATATAGAGAAAAAGAGCGATACAGAGGGAGAGAGAGACAGAGAGAAAGAGAGAGAGAAAAAGAGAGAGAGAGACATAGAGAGAGAGAGAGAGATATATACAAAGTTAGAGACACAAAGATGGAGACACAAAGATAGAGATACTAAGATAGAGACACTAAGATAGAGACTCAAAGGTAGATACAGAGGGAGAGAGAGAAAGAGAAACAGGTTCAGATAGAGAGAGAGAGAGAGAGCGATACAAAGAGAGAGACAGACAGAGATAAGGAGAGAATAGATACAGAGAGTGAGATATAGAGAGAGGAGAAGAAGAAGAGAAATTTGAACTCTAACTTTTGGCTCTAAAGTTCGCTTAAAATCGGAATCCATCAGATCGGGCTACTAAATAATTTGGTCGTTAGATATTTCTTCGTATCAAAACTTTCTAATGAAATTTTATGTTTTTTAGTTTATCTTTTCCGTTAAATTTAAACAAAGATAACATTCATTGAATGATGATATCTATAGATATATCTATATAAAAATCTAGAAAGGATGTCAAAAAAAGGTTTATCCGGGAAAACTTTTCGGCTTTCCATAATATCTACCCTTACTAATCTCAATATAAATATTATTTTATACATATATTTCATATTAAAAGATTCAGTTAGAAATAATCTCCTCTTTTAAAAGTGTATATAATCCACCGTATATACCCGCTTTTCAATTTTATTTTGATTTTTAAATTATATTTTGTCACACAAATGTCGCTTAATTCAACTGTCGATTTATCACACTTAAAGCAGCAACAACCATGACTATAACTAAGTATAACTAGACATAGCATATCACATCATATCATAAAATGTCGCATCATCGTTACCATCATGATATCATGATGATGTTGATGATGATAATCGCTGCTTAGTTACAGTTACCCAGCCTCATGCGATTGCGTGTGGAATTTGGTTTGTTTCCACTCAGCTCTATTCCGCACAATTCTATTCTATTCAGTTCTGCGGTTCTCCAACTGCAATCAGGGGTTTATTTATATGGCATGGAATGTCCATTGAATGTCCACAGATGCACACATCTGGCCAAACGCAATGGCCGTCGATGTGGTCATTCATTTCTGTGCGGAGACTGCATTTTAGATTGAGATTTATATGGATTTATGTGTGTGCATGCAGCAACAAGAGCCAAAAATAATAAGCAAGTGGACATGCTCGACTAGAAGATGCCCTTCAAAATAGTGAATATATGGGAAGATATGCAAAAATATTCATTTAATATGTCTAGCTCTTAATATCTGAGAGATAAACTTAAATAACTGAAGTTTGTCATCGATATTTATCGATTTCGTGGAATCGAAAAAATGATAAATAGACGTATGAACTGTTTTGCTTCCACGAAATCGATAAATATCGATCACAAATTTCAGTTATTGTAGTTTATCTCTCATGGACAGATAGCCATTCCTACTTAGCTGACATTCCTCCATCAAAATATCTTTAATTTCGTACATAAACTCAAACAAAAGCCAATATACTCTCATATTTAATGCGTACAGGATATGCAAATATCTAAAAAAAAATAATAATAAAATGATGATAAAAACATGTTGAATTTTCCTAAATGAATTTCAGCTTTTGCCTGCTTCGTTTGCTTTGCTTTTTTCATTTTTGTGGCATAGAATTTCAACGAGCATTTAAAAATAATTTGATTTGTTTATTTAAACAAAGAGACGCACTAAACATTTTGAGGCAAAACAACAACAATTTCATATTCTTTGATTTATGTATCATAAAAACAAATTTTTAGAGAGCAAAATGAATTTATTTTCATTGAAAAATATGAGCGAAATATTTGTGCATTAGAAATACTTTTCATTTGAATAGAATTTGTTAAAAAGCAAATTTAAAATAAGTTTGCATATGAAAAAATAATTAAAATAGAAATAAAATAAATCATTTGATAGAGAAACTTATGAAAATGAGAAAATGTAAGAATACAATTTAAAATCATATATTTTGATACAAAAATGATGATATATCTTATATTATATATATCATATCTATTTAGTATATGTTGCATATGTAGTATCTTTTTTTGTTGCTTTGCACTTCCTTCAAAGAGTTTTCTAAATTAAAAATTCTAATGGAATTGATGATCTTATGGAATGAATGAAAAATTTCTTTAAGAATCTCTTTTAAGAAAAATCTTTAAATAGATAATTCCATAACCAAATGTCTCGCTTTTAATTTGGGAAAATTCTCAACAAATTTCGAATTTGAAAAACTCTTTGAAGAAGAATGTTCAATTTTTAATACCCTTTTAATTAATACCATTTCCATATGTGTCTCTAAGAGTTTCGAATTATGTAAGCTCTGTTAGACTTTTGAAGTTGAATTTTGAAAAGTATTTGATTGAATAATGCCAGCATCATATGACTATGAATTTTGAATTTTACCAACTCTTTCAAGAGGAGTTTTGAAACTCTTTGAATGAATAATTGTTTCCGATCTCGTAACTATTTCGTTTAAAGGATGAGGCGTGTCAAATTGAGACTTAATATATTTCCTATAAGTCAAACGTAGATTTTTGTTAGCGCAACCGAAGCTAGAAATTTGGAATTTAAAATATTTAAATATAATGTGAAAGATCTCCAAAATATCTTAAATGAAGTTAAAACTCAAAGAAAATGTCCTCATATTTCAGCTGCTGCAAAGCCTGCATTTTACCAAAAAAATACAAATATTTCTTTGAAATGTTCACACAACTAAATCTTCATAAATACCCTTGGGGCATACGCTATAATACGCTATTATAATTTAAACTTTAATTTAATTTAAAGTAAATAAAAATTGGCTCGAGTTGAGTTTCCACGAATGCGACGAGTTAAGCGGCAATTCAGGCTGGAATTGGAATTGGAATTGGAATTGGAATTGCAGTCGACTTCCGCTTGGCAGCGGCTCATCATGTCAGTCAGAGAAGTTCGTGACCACAGAAATTCCCCCGGGCGCACAATGCAGTTGTGTTCATTTGTTGCAACATGCCACAGTTTGACGCTGGCCCCATGCCCGCCCCCCGCCCCCCCACACAAACAGTGCATGGAAATGCGTGCGGACACAGACAAATCATTTGTGCACAAATTAAGCGGAGATTTGCACCGGACTCTGTCTGTGTATGTGTGTGTCAGTCAGCCAGTCATTCAGCTAGATATAGACGCTTTATATATGGTATATATAACATGCGCCCCTTGTCGCCCCTAATGCATTCAACTGAACTATTCGAATTGCATGTCGCTTCACACATTTAATTGAATCAATTGTCAAAAATATTAACTCACAATGGAGAACTGAAGCGTGGGAGCATTTCGGGCTCTAAAGATCACACTCACGCGAGAGAGAGTCTCTCATTCTCTCTCTCTTCATAAAAGAGCAGCGCTTTAGTTGAGGCATTTCGTTCAATGCCAATGCAAAAGTAAAGCGCACAAAGGCACAAGGCTTAAGGCTTATGGCATGAAACACTTGAGAATTGCTTTGCACTTTTATGTTTGTTTGCCAGAGCTTTTTCCATTTCCCACTCGCTTTTCACACAGTTTTCTTCGCTGCTGTTGTTGTTGTTGGCAGAAATTATTTGCGCTTGTTTCACTTCACGAGATTTTGTTCGGCTCGAATTTATTTCATATATATATATATATATATAGGAAGAAGCAGAAAACTTTCTTTGCCACGCTTTTCCTTTGGGGCTCGGATTGAGAGCTGCGGCGCTGCTGGATTTGTCCATTTGGCTGGCGTGTTCTGAAATCGAGCAACACATAAAATTCATATTTGCCATAAAAATATGCAAATAAAATGTCATTAAACAATGCGAAGGACAAACGAGCAGGCGAACCAAACGAAACAAAAAAAAAAAAATAAATAAAAGAAGAAAAACAACAAAAAAGAAAGAAATACAAAAATTTGTGTATAAAATTTAAGTTCAGGCTGCCTCAGCTAAGAGGAGTGAGCTTGTAGATTGTATATAGAGTATATAGAATTGTTTTTAGTCTAAGAAACAGGCTTTCGAGTATGTATAGAGTATCTTAAGTCAGGCATAGTTAAAGGAATTCAGCTATTTAATTGCAGATATTTGAGTCGTTCAGCAAGGACATCGTAAATAAAAGAAATCAGAGCAAATGCCGCAGTTTAAATGCAACTTGGAGTGGCATATCTAGATCTTAATTCGCATTAATCTTATAGCAGTTAAAGTGTAATGAAATATATCATGAAAAATAGAAAAAGTCTCTTCACATCTCATAATTTTATATTTTGTATTTTGCTGCTAAGTAAAAAGCAAAAAAAAAATATATAAAGATTATAGAAATTATAAGATATTTTGGTCAAAAATGAAGTCTTCCAAAGAGGAATTTCTCTATGTTAGCTATAAGATACATATCTATAATATATATTCCACATATTGCTATAAGCTTTAGCTAACATCTCTAAGCTCAAGCTCTGTGATATAGTTGATTTAGCCATATCAACATGAAGCTTGGCGGCGTTTCAGCAAAGAGAATAGTTTGCAAGGCCATAGAAGATGGATAGGGCTGTATTTTTATATATCTACATACATGTCAAGAGTAACTTTTGCAGCCCTCTGCTAGGGTATAAAAAAGAAGAGGAAAAAACGTAGAATATAACAGATCCTTCGACAGTTGGCGTAGCATTAAAACGCAATTTTATTGCATGTCCTTGGGGGGCATTGGAATGGCGTGTGCCCATCATGGGCTTAAGGGCGATGAAGGCAGCCGGCGACGGCTCAACAAAGACAGCAGCAGAGAAACAACAGATAGATAGAGAGAAAGAGAGAGAGAGAGAGAGAGAGAGAGAGGGAGAACTATCGCATTGCTATTGCTTAATATTAGTTTTATGTTTGTTCCCTTCTCTTTGCTTTTATGTGTCTCTGCGCTGACTACTTTTATTATTTCTCAGCTCTGTTTTCCCTGCGGCCATTGCCTGGCGATAATAATACGATTTGTTGTCTACTGCAGGCTCATTAGATTTTATGCTTTACTCCATTGAAATTCAGTTAGATGCGCCCAATACTTAAAGACTGCGGCGAGTCTCAGTTTTAGTTATTGAGTAAGAAATGTTTTTTTTTTGTCGAAATTCATTGGGATTTTTATGAAAATAATTAATTTTAATACTTATATCTAAATATGATCTATAAAAATATAATATAAAATAGAAATAAATTATTAAGTTGATATAATATATTTAAATATGATATATAAATATATTATAAAATATAAATAAATATAAAATATAAAAATATAGTATATAGTTGATATTGTAAAATGCTTCGCTCCTTTCCTGTCGAGCCCGGTACTCAGCTATTGTGAGTGGGCGTGGTCCATCGGCTGGATTTGCCTGCAAGGCCTCTTGCAGCGTCGGCAAATCCCTTTGCTCAATAGGAGCAGATTCCTCCAAGGGAATATCTTCAGCTTTGCTCATATGTAAGTGTTTTTTATGTATTGTAAATATTTTATATTTCTTATCACTGTTTCACATAATTGGCACATGATCTTGTTTATGTGTCCGTGGGTTTTTTTTTTTTTTTTGTGTGTTTAGTTTAAGGTATTTATCTGATTGTTGTTGTCTTGTTGTCAAGCACAACGTCCAATCAGCAGCAGGTCAGCTTTGCGTCCTGCAATCTTCGGATCGTGTCCTGTCACGGTCGCCATGTAAAAGCTTCGACATGTACCTTTGAATGGTGATTCCAGATTGAATCATTTATTTGATATTGAAAGTTACTTAGCCTAAATACATAAGAAGTTTATTATATATAGAGTTCTGTCGCTGCAGGCAGCGGCAGAGCGGGAGTATATAGCATGCCGTATGTATGTGTATTCAAATATATATGTACTTGCAAAAGGCATATACATAGAAATGCGCTCTGGCGTCAGGCTACCACTTGGACGTGATCGTCATAGTGCTTACGCTGTGGATTACACGCTGCGGGCCAGTCCACATAAGTGGCTGATCATATTTCTGCATATACATATGTGTGGTTGTTTATATAAACAGAGCGACAAAGTGTCACTGTGTTTATGAGTATAATACTCTAGCCTTAAGTTGAGCATATGACAACTTTACATAGTGTATGCGTGTCGCATACACTACAATACGGTGGGCATATGCATATTTATATACAGCATACTACAATATAATATTTTTAAATATAATCTAAAATATATATAAATATATACAAATATATACTAATATATACTATGTATATGTAAATATAATATAAAATATATATTATATAAACTATTATTTCTAATATATATATTATATTTTGATAAATTAAAAAAAAAAGTGTGAAAAATGAATAAGAAATTGTTGAATGGTGGCTCGGTTACTCAACATTTCTCTGACTCCAACACATTGGTAATCGAGTCGAGTCGAGATGTGTTTCCATATGTTTTCCAATATTTACTATAAGTCGTGAAAAGTGAGTGCAAATCTGACCATCTACTCATAGAAAAGTTTCCTTTTTTCTTGACAAGCTCTTTCTGAAGATCTCATAAATTGATTAATATAAAACATATATGACTTTTGTTTTCTGTTAAAATTCGGTTAAACTATGAAAATAGAAAATCTTTTTAAGCTTAACAGTGAAGATTCTCAATCAACAAGTTATTGTTAGCTTTATTATATATGATCTTTGTGATACTCTGATTTATTATATATGATATTTGTGATATTCTGATTTATTATATATGATATTTTTGATATTCTGATATTTTTTTTAGGCAACAATTTAAAAAACTTTGAAGTTTGCGTATTGCAGTCGATGCTCTTTAGAATCTTCTTGCACTTTTTGCATTTCAGTCAATATCATGTGAGACTTGCGTTTCAATATGGATTTTGATTATTATTATTCAAGTGATTTATATATGTACATGTTTGTATATAATCTAATATGTTCTTCAACTTCTTAAACAAGCAATTTTAACTTACCTAGACATGTCTAAGATGTATGACATAATATGAACGAGTGAGAACAGCGATCTATGCTGCACTCAGACGAGTGAGCTACAGCAATGCATGCTGAACTGAACCTTTTATTAAAAATGTTTATATAATAAGTTATGTATGTCTATTGTCATGGTTTCACACGACCTTTAATTTGAGCACAGCGTAACTTTGGTTTTAGTTATATTCGCTGGTTTCAGAAAGTGGCTGTTTATACCATGTTCGTGCTTAAACTTAATATTTGAACTGATCTACTTGATTATAGGTGTAATTTTTATCTTCAGAAAATGTTCAGCTTAAAATGTACTGTGAAATTG
Source organism: Drosophila leonis (assembly GCA_035045365.1). Classification (NCBI taxonomy): domain Eukaryota; kingdom Metazoa; phylum Arthropoda; class Insecta; order Diptera; family Drosophilidae; genus Drosophila; species Drosophila leonis. Next base: position 969,842 of record JAWNPC010000338.1, on the reverse strand, counting down.
ATTTGGAAGAAGTTTTTCAATATGAAACATATTTTTGATATAAATGGTTTTATAAATAGAATATAAAAGGCTTCCAAGAAGGAAACTTCAAACATATTGTTGACTTTTTTGTGATGGAAATTTAGATGATGAAAATTTATATAATTTATAGCTCTCCGAGTTTTTTGACAATGGGAAAGCGAGCTTCTATAAGAGGGGCATTATGAAGTTGGCATCTCGTTGGGAACTCGTCATCGAACAAAATGGCGCATATTTGACTTAAATCGCATTATTATAACCAATTTTATGAACAATTGAAAATTCAATAAAAATACCGCAAGACTTTTTTGACAACCTTATATATGTATATATAAAGATAAAATATTATATGTTTGAGATGCAATAATTTAGGCTCAACTGATCGCTCCAAAGAGCGACGTCTTTTTCCTCTCTTCTATTTTTCTAAAAACACTTTTTTTTATTTAAAGTTCTTATCTAATAGAAACACTTCTTCTGACAAATAAACATTTCTTTTCCTAAAAATAACTTAGTTAACCTAACTAAGCTATGAACTCCCATGGCGTTTCATTTGAGTATAGGGCACAATTGTGATTCTTTTGTCTTTATACTCGATCGCTTTGTACGTTGGGAATGATTGCTCATTCCATATTCATGTTTGTAAAGTATGCAAGGCTAATTATTTAAAGTCAGCTTTCCTTTCTATGTTAGCCTGACTAAATATAGGTTTATATATGTATATCATACATGCATGTGCTATCAACTGCTATAAGCACTTTCGGGCAACCAAAAACGTTCAGTTGAAGAGTTAAAGAACATAACTAATTCAGACTGAGTCATATATCTATGCAAATATCCTGCGCTGTAGTCTACCATTTCCGAGCGCTTTTTTACATGCAGATAATCACTTACACACACACGTGTGTCTGTTTGTGCTGTGCTGGGATTAAAACGCTGCTTGGGTATAAAAAAACGTAGCCAAGGGTAAAATAAAAGTAAAAAAAAGAAACCAGCATAAAGGAGTAAGCTGAGCTGCTGCTGTTGCTGCTGTGGGAATACGCGGCGTATGCGCGATTTTGCTTTCGGCCCAACTTTAAGCTGGGCGAACAGATTAAAACGCCCTGCGAATGGCAGTGAAATGATGTGTTATGAGTGAATAACGAAATTATATTTGCTAGGCAATTATTTATTTATTTGCATATAAATTAATTAACTTTTTTAATTAAGCAATTCGCAATTCGTTGATTTGCAATTACACGGATTTGGGACTAATTGACAGCGTGCGGAATAAATGTAAATAATAGCGAGCCTAATTGTAATTATTGTTGCAAATCACAAACATATATATACATATATATATATGTATATAAGTATATATATATGTATGTGCACTATAATTGCAGCATATGCCAATTAAATTTCCATTTAAATGGCCGCACTTTGTGGCCATAATCTGTCTCGCACTGAAATGCCAGCAGGCAGCTGCAGCTGACAGAGTCTCTAACTCTCTCCCTCTCTCCTTGTCTGTTGCGCTGTCTATCTGGTTTGCCCTTAACGCATTGATTGCTGTAATAGGAAGCCCAATTAAAAGTGTTTACGCTATTATAGACATAATTAAATCATTATTATCATCAGCATCAGCAACAGCATCGACAGCATCAGCATCGGCATCAGCATCGGCATCGGCATCAGCTTCATCATGATGCTAGTTCTTTGTTGTAGCTGGTAGCTATTGATGCGTAATATCGACAGTGCATTAATATGCATCAAGTCATTGTGTGGGGAAGGGGGGCACGTGGCGTATGCTTGATATGCTGTTACTGATAATTCCATTTTAATTAGTGCCGCCACCCGATGCCTGGGCTTTATGGACTGGAAAGGACGCACAGCTTCCATGCATCCATTCAATTTAGCAACAGTCGCCTTTTGTTATGCTATGTGCTCTGTCTGTGACGTCACAGCTTGGGTCACGCTTTGACATTGTACGGCTGCCCTTTGGTCAGCAGCAAGACCAGCAGGAGCAGGCAGCAGCAGCTGTAAAAGCAGCAGTCGAAGCGCCCGCTGGCAATTTGCTTTCATTTCTTGCGTCATTTCATATGAAAGCCGCGTTCACATTTGACATTTTATAGAATCGGAGCAGGGAAAGAAGCGCAGCAAGAGGGCATAAGGAAACAAAAAAGAAAAAAACACTTAATAAACAACTAGCTGGGCGGGGTCCGAGCAAAACAAATAAAATAATAAGACAAATAAGAAATCACTATACGAATTGGTCGGCCGGGGCGTATACTTAACTTTATTTAATTGTCACTCGAGCAACTTTGTCAGCGAATAGTTTTTAATTGGCTGAGCGTAGCTAGGCTTTAAGTAGGTCTTATATATATTATATATTATATATGTATATATATATATATATATATATATATATATATATATATATATATCTGTAAGCGTATTGAAACGCTGTTTCCGTAGCCTTAAAGATAGTGCTTTATCGCTTGACTAACATAAAAACAACTCCCCCGTATTTTTTTTTAAATTAAATAACACAAACACACAACACCCTCCTTCGGGTATTATTTTATTTTTTTTTTTTTAATCTAAAAATTTTACAATTAATAATATATTTTAATATTTTTTTTTTTTGGGCCCCCAATAAATTTTTTTTACCCCAATAATCCTCCAAAACAAAAAAATTATTTTTTCATTTTATTAAAAAAATTATAATCTCGAATATTATTTATATTTATCTCTTTTTTTTTCTCCCCCCGCGCGGCGCCCTATCTCTTCCCAATATTTTTTGGGGCTCTTCTCCTTTACATACATTTTCACAAAAACATACCTATTTCCTATTTTCAATGGTTCAGGGTATAACAACCGCAATTCGTATTGTCTATTGTCTATGTCTGTTCCTTGAATTCTTACGTATATTTCTGTAATTCTTATTTACACAAATATTCTAGTAAAACGTTCATTCACATTGTGCTGACATTCGTTATATATTTATGTATATCTGTAAAAATGTCTTAATCAATTCTGTGAAGATACACAAAATATTTTTGTCATTGAACAACTTGGCGTAGGCTTTATATTTTCTTTAAATTCCTTTATTATTAGTTATTAGTTTTGTTCATTTGTTTTCTTGAGCTACATAAAAACCTTATTAAACGAAATAAATATAAATAAAATTGAGCTCTCAAAAGTCCGAAATCAATATATTAAGCTTAACATTAAATGTTTGATAAAAGATGAAGAGAAAAACCAAAAGAAATATATATATATATGAAACAAATTTAAATTCTTAGAAGAAAGTTTTTATAAAGTTTTCACAAAGCACACGCAGCAGAAGTTTCCTAAGAAAATGTTTGTTTTGTGGAAAAGTTTATTAGCCACAAAGATGATGAAGGCGCAACATTGATGGAAATCTCACAAATGCTGCAGATTATAATAAACAAAGAGTAAATGCAAACAAAATGCAAAATAAATAAAATAATGTCATTTGGGGTCGTTTGTGGCTCAGGTGCTCGTGCGCTCCAAGGAGTTTCAAGCCAGTTTATGAAAAAACTGAAACAGGGGAAAAAGGAAAAATGTAAAAACGAGAGAAAGAGAGAGAGAGAGAGAGAGAGAAAATGGCGGCTGCTGTCGGTAGTTGACTTGTTTCACATTTATTTGATTATTGATTTTCACTGGTAGCGCTTACTCGACGCTGGCTTTAAGTGCGGACCCTGAGTAACTCGAGACCCGAGTGAGCTATACACTCCACACACACACGCACACACCACACGCACACACACACACACATCGCTTGAGATTCGCATATGTCTTCGAGTCGCTGGCTGGTGATATCATCAAGGTCAGCTCTCAGCTCAAATGAGCCGAAAGCTGAATACTCGTCGCACTCGCAGCTCGCACTAAATTGAGCGTCTCAGTGTTAACGAGCGCCAGCGGCGCCGCCGGTGTCGACGGTGTCGTTGGTGTCGGCGGGTCGGCGGGTCGGCGGTTCGGTGGTGTCGGCTGTGGCTTTGACGGCGCCGTGCCACACTAAAGTCGTGGCCGGACGTAGCCACGCGGCACTTGCTTAATGATGGGTCACATCTCCCACGCCCCCGCACTCGGCCCGGCCACAGCCACAGCTACAGCCACAGCCACATGCGGTGTCGGCGCAATAAAACCGAAGCGCCACTAAATTCCTTCACTGAGCAGCCCCCCGGTTCCTCTCCCCCCACACACTCACACCATTTGCTGCACGTTTCGTGCATATGGCTGGTGTTTGCATATTCCGTATCCTGAAAAATAAAACCATATGCGGCACAAGCTGTGCTCCGTGCCCAGTTGGGCAAGGCTAACTCTACTGAGTCAAACTAGTTTTATATGCAGAAATTAGTGAAATCTAAATTGAAAATTATTTCTTTTAGCATATGTCACAATTAATTTATTTTTGTATATTTTTTGTAGTGTTTTGTTTGAAGTTAGATTTCGGATATTTTCTATATAATTATATTTAATTTATAAAACAAAATAGTTTTCTTAACAGATTAAACTATTTTCTTATGTTTGAATAAAGTTTGGAAGAGCTGTAGAATTTGTAAATAACTTTTATTAATTTACAGAAAATATTTTTTTTTTTTATTATTTTAAATAGTTGAGGTGAAATTGAATTTTACCTAATCTAAGAAAGACTAAACTGAAATTTATAGCATTTAAATTAAATATTTATTCCATATTAATATATATTAAATATTTATATTATTTATATCAGTCTGACAATCTCAGCCTCAATCAAAATTTAGAAACAGAAAAAATATTTATATACAGAGAAAGTTCTTATATCTTTACTTAATTACATATGCTTGAATGTCTCTAACAGTCTTTTTGCTAAGATATATTTATATATATTTTTATATTCATTCATGCATCTATCTATCAGTCTACTTGACTTTATATCTATCTATCTATCTATCTATCTATCTATCTACTCAGTTATTTCTCTATCTTTTTCATCATTTCTGTTTAGTAGTTGAAAGATTTAGATATACTTATCTATTTGATTTTCTTTTGATTGATCGATTGATAGGCAGATGCATGGATGGATATAAGAATATTTATATTAGATAGATAGCTAGAGATACATCTAGTGGGCGTTCTATATCTATCTGGATAGATAGATAGATCGATAGATATATTTATAGATATATCTATTCTCTATTCTCAGCAATTAAACTTAAACATACCATAGTCAGCTCTCTTAAATTTCTAAAAACTTTAAAATATTTCATTTATTACTTATATTACATTATATAAGCCAAGTCTTTTAGTTTCTGGCTATTTTCACTTCAAACTTCTCAAAAATCAACACTTACTCAGCCCTCAAACTTACAGGGTATCTCAACTTCGCAATGCTCTAATCAAAATTTGCTTTCTTTTGAGTTTTTATTTCTTTTTCTTTTATTTGATGAGAGTCGAAACATTTGTTTCGTGTTCTCGCTTCGATTTGTGCCACGCCCGCGTATTTATTTTATAGTTTTCTTTTTTTTTTTGTTTTTTGCCTGGCGCCAGGCATTTGGGCTAATGGCTGCAACACGATGTTGCCACACACAAAAGGTCAGCTGCATATAAAGGCGACGTCTGTGGAGTTCAACTCTCTTTCAGTTACGCAACACGAAACGCTCTGAATCAAATTGAATTGCAATTATGCTTTAAAGTGCCAGGACTTAAGGTGGGAAAGGGGCGGGCGTACATTATGCTAAGCTAATTGCTGAGAGAGTTTTTGGTGGGCTCACTTAATAGGCAGCTGTCTGCGCGACCTGAGCCAATTTATCAATAGAGTGACGCCTGGTTTGGGGCGACCCTCTTCAACTCATCAATTAAAACTATAGACTTATACATATATATGTATATATCTACCAGCTGCGAAAACAGGCGCAACGTCAACGTTTCAGTTAAGGGAAAACTCAAACAGAGCTCCGCTTTCAACTCCACCCCTCGACCCCATCGAGCCATCGCTAACCGAATTGTTTTCGTTGCCTCGTTTACCCTTTGACTTTCAGAGTTCGTTTTGGCTGTTGTGTATCTTTTAAGCAGGCGAAATTCGCAAAAATTCTGAAAGCGAACGCAAACAAAACAAACAAATGGATGGGCCAACAACAGGGGGCAGGGGGCAGGGGTCAGGTGGGGTGGCAGGTGGCAGGTGGCAGGTGGCTATGGGTAGGCCCAACCCTTATACAGTTGACCTTTGCACAGTCAAGCTGACTGCCATATTCGCTCACCTGCTCTGCACCTGCTCACCTGTGCGCCAGCGTCCTTGTCATCATCATCGTCATCATCGTTGTCGTATCGTTATGGTTACCCTAACCCCTCCTCATACCCTCTGCTAACATAGTCTATGTTTTGCTGCAAACTTTGAAAATTATAATTTAATTTGAATGTCATTAAAATTTGTGCGGCATGAGCTAAGCCCCACTGCCGCGCCTCTCCCGTCTCCCTCCATCCGTCTGCACCCTGCCGCCATCGTCATGGCTAGCAAAATATTATATACAAAAGCATAAAAGACCAACATGCTTTCATGAAGGCTGCCAACCGGATTTGTATCCCGATCTTTCATTCACTATTTCTCTAATCCACAAGCTTGACAAAATAAAGAGCGCAGCTTAAACAGCATCTAAACTTTATTTAAATAATATTTCGTTTGAAATGAGCGGGAATTTAAATAAAATTAAATTTTAATAAATAATTTGTGTAATAAGAATAATATTTTATGGCTCAAAATGAACTAAATTTACTAAAATTTTGATATTTTTGGACTTGAATTTCTATACTTAAAGCTGTTAGGATAGGGGAGTATATATAAAATGCCTCTCTCAGGTTTCAATAGCATTTCTGTTGTAAAAGATATAGTAAATCACGATTTACCACGATTTGCTGAGTTACCAATGGGTATATCTCTAAAATGTTAACATTTTAGAGCTTACAATTTGTTTATAAGTTAAATTTACATAATGATAAGAAAAAGTCCGGTTACATTTGCATATGTTAACAAAAAGTCTGATCTGCTGTTATTCGACTCAAATTTAAGACATCAACTTGAGCATCTATGCAAGCTCTAAAAGAACTAGCTGGAGTCGCTCCAGAGTATCCTGATATTGCCGTTTGCTTCAGAATTGCCTGATTCTGTGGAGCGACTTGATCTTAAAAGTTGGGCTGAAAAGTTCATAGGCTAACACACAAATGGCTGTGTAAAATCATTTTATACTTACCTGAATTAAAGGGAAGGGAAAATGGTTTTGTTAAAGTGTCAAATGTATGTAACCGCAGAGCGTGGCAGGCCCATAAAGTATATATATTCTTGATC